>QMIH01001729.1:0-25548 GCA_003987875.1 Clarias batrachus | reverse complement strand
ATATTTATTTTTTTTTTTTTATGTTTTCAGTCTTGTTTATGAAAGCTGTGTTTTGCAAACAACAAAGTCTTTCCCACATTCCATGCATTTGTTCTGGCTAGTTATTTTCCATTTTTTTGTAACTTGGAAACGCATTTTATACTTTAGAGTGTTATAATTGACAAAGTACAAATGTAGGAAAATTCAACATATATACTGTATGAACCATTACCGATTATAGATCATAGTGTATAGTGTAGTAGAGTGTATCGTGTATATATAGCGTGCTTTCATTATTAATTCTGTTTCATCCTTTCTGTGTCACAGCTGCAGAGGAAGAGACATATAGGAAATGACATTGTGGCCATTGTGTTCCAAGATCAGAACACTCCCTTTGTGCCAGACATGATCGCATCAAATTTCCTACATGCCTACATTGTGGTACAAGTGGAGAATGCATGTTCTGACAACGTCCTGTACAAGGTAGCGCATCCTGAAACAACCATTGTCTATGTTTATTACATTACTACAGTAGGAAGAACAGACAGCACAACTGTCAACTTCTATCCTATAGGAAGTTATAATGTTATAGCAGAAAGTGAAACTGTGAAAAAGTCATCAACTATAATAATGATAATAATAAATGTACAGGTTTCAGTGACTGCAAGAGATGATGTCCCATTTTTTGGACCGGCCCTACCTGATCCTGCCATATTCAAAAAAGTAAGCTAAAAAAAAATTGCCATTTATTCTCATATATAACATGTCTCATGTTTTTTAGACAGTTCAGCATTAAACCATGGTTTATGTTCTGCTCCTCTCTTAGGGACCCGAGTTCCATGAGTTTTTATACACAAAGCTAATCAACGCAGAACACGCCTGCTACAAAGCTGAGAAGTTTGCTAGGCTGGAGGTAAGTTGATCATATTTAAGGCAACGTATCACAGACTGATAGGTTATTTTAAGAATAACGCTTAAACTGTTGAAAGTATAATTATGTTGCATGCAAATTAATATTTTCTCAAGTGGCGCAGTGGAGTGCTTCGAATCCTCGGCTCCCACAACCGAGTGCCTGGAGAGAGCTGATTGGCCGAGCTCTCTCAGAGGGGTGGGATGGGGGTCACTTAGCGCTCTCGCATCAATCACGGCTCTACAGCCAATCATTTGCGTCTGTGAGCTCACGCAAGCGGTTTGGAGGAAACACGTGATTGTCAGTCCTCCCTGATTAAGTAGTAGCCTTGATGTGGGAGACCACTAGTGACGAGTGGGAATTGGATACAACTGAATTAGGAAGAAAATCTGAGAAAACAACCCCCCACTACCACCACTATATAAAGTTTATATATATACTGTATATAAAAGTTTAAACTTTGAAATAAAATTATTTCAAAGTTGAATAAAATAATGAATTGAAATAAAAATTACTTTTAAATGGGAATAAATATATTTATTCTATGCATGTTTTCCACATGTGGGGGCTTAATGAGTTTCCAGGAAGAAACTTCTGTTTCCACTGATTTATTAACTCTTCAATTAAAAAACTCTCTCCCACCTGTCTTTATGTCATTATCTGCACCATTTTTTCCACTCTCTGTTTCATTCCTTTAATTAGATGTCTTGAATGATTCATAGGTCACTCTGTGGCTTAACAACAACAATAACAAAAAAAAAACTTTGAAACTGGTCAGGTACAGAGACTTTAGTAAAACTTTCCAAAAAGTTCTTCAGGAATCCTGGAGAACTGTTCCTCAAGAATACCTAAAAAATACAAGAAAGTCTATGAAATACGATAAAATGAGGAGAGCCTCAGGACTTTTTCACAGCACTGTATAGCTGGTTAGAATACATTATTAGCTCAGGCTGAAAAATGCACTCATATTCCATATTACCTCCTCATTGTCAAAGTACAAAGGTTATGTACAGAAAATCTTTTAATATGAGCATTATTTTTCCATTCATCTATCTAATGCACTGATACAGGTATGTCTGTTTCTTGTGTGTGTGGGTGCAGGAGCGCACTCGGGGAGCTCTGCTAGAAACTCTGTACGAAGAGCTGCATATCCACAGTCAGGCCATGATGGGGCTCGGCGGGGATGAGGAGAAGCTCGAGAATGGAGGAGGAGGAGGAGGGGGATTCTTCGAATCTTTTAAGGTACCCCTTGCAACTTGAAGTCCCCTAAAGTGCTCCTAATGATAACCTGGAGGACGGGCAGTGATTTATGGGTGGCTGGGTCTGTCTGAGTGCTTCTAATAATAATCCTGCACTGCTTTTGTGTGGGCTCACACAGTGCTCTTCATTACAGGTGTGGGCGTGGGTGTGCTTGACGGAGTGTGTAGCTTTTGTGCTGGTTTTACACAGTATGCCAATGAGACTATATTTTCCTTAATCAAACCAAAATCATATCTTATTCACCTTACTGGGGACTTTTTTTTCTGGCAGCTTAGTATCACTTTTTGTGAAATGTGTAAACACCAGGTGCAGTCATCTTCCAGGATGAAGACATCAGCTCAGCATGCTTATTACTCCAACTGTTAAGTATCAGGGGGCAACATGTTTTACAGTGTTTTAATGAAATCATTTATACACTTCAGTGAGCCATAACCACATCAGTTATCACATGGAGGAATAGCAGGGCTCAGTCCTGCTATCCAATGATTATAGTTAAACGTGTTTAATAACCCTAAATTAATGCATACCATATGTGGTAAAAGCACGTGTCTAATATGTATCTAAATATTATTATGTACAGAGCAATACATGAACATTTTGACAGCAGAGCACGATAAATGCTGTTTTCTGACTCATTATTCTCTGACATACTGTACAAAGGTATGCATAACAAAGTGTTCATTTAAAATCCATTATACTACAGTACTGTATATCCATATTTTGGAAGCCTTAAATGTCCATGACACATAGCTGCTAGGTTTTTTAACAAAAGCTACTGTACTTTGCAGAGGTGGCAGAAATACATAAACTCAATGCTCAATAGGAGTATGTTGCTAATACTGTCAGTTAAAAACTTCAGGTGCTCCAGTGAAAACAATATATATCTTGAATATTTCTTGGTTGGCAATATATCTTGAAATTTCAAGACATTGATAAAAAAAAAAAAAAAATCAACCCAGAAAAATGTGCTTTTTTTTCAGTTCTGTTTCTAGACAGATGTGAGTGATTATTAAATTACTGAAGCTAATGGAAAGGAAGCAATGGTCGCAATGATGCCATGACTTGTTTATAGTGACAAGATTTTGCGTAGTATGGTTAGCGTCTTTATAAAAAAAAATAAACAAAAAAAAAAAACACATTATTGGCATAAAATACAAACCAGCCGCTTAAGAGTTCCCACCTCTTCTGCTCAGTATGTTATCTAGTTAGCTAGATCACTTCTAATCTTGCTTTAACAAATGCACCCATTTGAGATGCTTGAAAAAAGAAGCTGAAAGAATCCCCAGCCCAGAGACCAAGTGGGCGGATCCATTGTTTAGCTAACCATCAATCACTTGATGCAGTAACCAATGTGCGCTTTCAAAAGGACCAGCCAGTGATTTTCTGTAAACTAGAATTGGTGGAATTGTTTTGTTTTGTTGTTGTCCTTCTCACATGGAGTGTAGCTTAGCTCATGGTATAGTGTAAGTGACATAGTAAATGTTTAGATTGAAAAAATCAATGCACTTTCATGGAATCATCACCTAAAAAAGTAACAAGTCTCAATTTGACATGTTGTGCGTAAAAGTATAGGTTACAGGTTTTTTCATCAAAAAATGATGAAATAATATTCAAGTACAGTAAAGAAGTATTAACTTGTCACCTTTGTCGACTTGTTGTGATAAGCCAATCACATTGCCTCTTTCTGTCATGTGATCAGTGAAGTGAAGATAATTCTTGACATTAGAGAGAGAGAGAGAGGTTTTTGTACTATTTATGATATTTCTCATGATCAGCCTTATTCCTCACAATAAGTCTCATGATTGCGATCTTTAATTGTAATTAAAAAGGTTTTGTTTCCAACAAAACACAACACTTTTTTTTCTTTATCTAATTTGCTGCCACTACTTTATGTGAGACTATAAAATCACAAAGTATGACTTGGCTATATTGTTTTATTAAAACACAGCCAACACATTACTGATAATAAATTGCGTAATACTAACCGCAAACACTGCAGGATGATTTCTGCATTTTGACAAAACAATGAGAGGTGGAATTATAGTCTTTTACAAATACAGAAACAAAATAATTGTCTTTAGTTTGCAATAGTTCTTGATTCATTAAAAAAAAAACTTTGCAAAATTAAAATGATTTCATTTGCTGTCAAATGTTCATATATTCTTCTACATGTTTTAATGACATACACAAGGTTCATAAGGTTTATATGTCATTACCAGGTTTACCGTTTCCTCATTCTCATACATACATACTGTAACATTCATATTGGTGTCTGGTATATTATTAAATAATTCATAACAGTTACTGGACAACGTGCTTTGTGGATAGCTCGATAGAAGTCTTTCAGATTAATGAGTTGACAATGTCTAAATAGACAGCCGTGTAATAATTAACATATGGCCAGATTTTCTACTCATATGCCTCATATTTGTAGATTGGATTCGATATAAAGTGTGTTGGAACTCAAGCACAATAGCTTCTGTTATATCAGTGGAACTGTTAAAAAAAATAATAATTATGTACATTTTTGGTGTTAATGCTGGGGATACATCAGTACTACTACAGGAATCGAGTATCCATCCGTATTCGATCTGTGCTGATTTACTCAGCTGTACTGTATGATCTAACTCCAGTTTTAAGCCCGCTGTCGCTCTAATGAACAGACGCCACAAAATAACGAAGATCTAGACCTTAATCTTGATTTCAATTATTGATGCCAATAAATACAAAGCAGACAGCAAACTGTGTTCCACAAAAATAATGAGGAAGTACAACAGGATTGGTGATCAGGGTGGTAATGAGTCCAAGGTGTTTTTATTTGCACCACAAAAGTATTGATATTGACAAAGAAACATATATACAGTGTAAAAAATGTTATTGATGTATCCCTGTGTGGTTCTGTGATTCTAAGCGAATAAGCTTTTTTGGTAATTGGTTGACTAACTCCTGTTAGGATTATGGACAATCTGTCCTCTCTATGAGCCTGCTTTAGCACTGCCTGGTACATATCTCACTGGCTTCCTCTCGGCCTGAGCTAGCCTTGCTTAACCTAACTCTATGCACCCTGTCTATTCAGTTTGTCTGCACTCATGGACCTCTGCTCTGCTTCATCCCTCCATCATTGTGTTGATTTCTGATTCTCTTCTATCTACATACTGTATATAGGACCCCTTAGGCCTCTCATAGGCCAGGTCTTTCTTTGTAATCGGCATTCAACGCGGGGTGTTTTCCCTCCCACTTACTTCTCTGTTCATGGTCCCTGTGCCCACTCTGCCTCCCCGGCTCACGTGTTTCTCTCTGACCCCTAGCGGGTGATCCGCAACAGGAGCCAGTCTCTGGATGCCATGAGTTTCAGTATTGGGAAGCGAGCAGTCTCCTCTAGTCACAGCGGCAGTTTTACCCAGAACAACAACACCGATCAGCTGCACTCACCAGAGGCCCACAAATACGCTGGGATAGTAAGTAATACTCCCTCTGGCCTAAACATAAGCCAAAAGAAGCCCTCACCATATTCCCACCACCCTAAATCCCCAATAGTGTCCCTCTGCCAAGACCCATCCTCAAAAATTTTTTCTTTCTCTGCCCACTTATATTATCTATAAACATATCCCAGTAAGTACAAGTACAAGCAAAAAAAGAAAACCACAGATTAATAGCTATTCTATGAATGCGAGAACATCCGAGGCCAGCTGTTTGAATTAACTTTTAACATTATTTATTTATGTATTTATTTATTTATATATATATATATTTGCCACATCCATGATCTACTTGATCTACATCTGTTTTCTTACTAACTGCCTCAATCAGTTCCTTAAAACATCCTCACTGGAGTGCATTCTCAGTCCGCGCTCATCTCATCTCATGATAAACTGCATGATAACGACATTTAAACCATAACAGAGGTTCACATGGGCATCTGCTATATTAAAAGCATTTGGTACAGTATGACTCAGAGAAATGGTCCAATCCCAGTTCTGCACTATTCACTCCTAATTCATTTTGTTGGCGTCCTTGGCAAGCCTTAAGGGTGTGTGTGGTGTACGGTTCTTACAGTACAGTTGCAAATGATTTGAGATGAATTTGTTCCAGAATGTTGAACCATGGTTTCAGAGGTTGTGCTGACAGTGTTGGAAAGAAGGCCTTTGCAAATATGTGGCATGAGAGTGAAATGTGCATCACAACCTGCTGAGTGAGCTGTGTGTGCATGTGTGTGTGCATGTGTGCGTGTGTGTGCCGGCCCCTTTTTTGCTGTTCTGGTGTTTTATCCGCAGACCCACATGATCTGATGATGAGCTGAGCCTTGCTGTATGTGGTGAGTATATGTGTGTATGCAGCAGGCCTGGGTCGCACTGCTTGAGGGTAAAAACTAGCCTTCTCAGACAGACAGCTCACCCGCCTGCCTGCTCCTCTCTATATCACAGTTTCTCTTTGCCATGCACAGCTGCACTAATGGAGTTCTTGTCAGCCCTGGGGATTGTTGCAGCTGTCTGATGCCACATGAACTACGTCACTGCCCTTTCTGACCATGTTTGCTCCTAGATGCCCCCCCCCTCCCCTTATAACAATCACTGGGTTTTGTCCACAAGGAGGAAACATCCTGGATCATATAACAGTGTTTCTTCTGGTTTATTAGGGACCACATTGTTTTTTGTTTTATGAGTTTACTTTCATTCTGTGTTTTTACATGCTTTATCAGTCATATTGGTAATTGATGTTTACAGGTTCCTGTACTGTGCATTTATCAACTATAACATCCAGTGTGTGAATCAGGGTTTAAAATGCTCAAATAAACTAAAATAAAATAAAGATTTTTAAAAATAAGGACGCAGAGTATACAGTAAATTGCTAACAATATTTATGATTAAAACCATTTATTTGTTGATGTGGAATATTAAAATGTAACATAAACATGTATGTTTGTACGTATGTATGTATGTGTGTGTGTGTGTGTGTGTGTGTGTGTACATACTGTATATGTCTGCAGTGTCTTGCCTCTAACTGTCTGCTGTGTGTGTCCTCCTTTTCCTCAGCACTGCTCTCTTGTCCCTCACAGGCCTCCGTATCCGACCATGGCTCCTCAGGCTCCTCATCTGGCTGCCGTGTTGTTTCCATAATAACCCTTTAACTGTAAAATTATTATGCCCAACAACTGCCTTATGTGGTTTTATAACAACCTGCCGCATGACAGCTCATGGTCTCTTCCCTCTCCCCCTCTCTCCCTCTCTTTCTTTGTGTGGCCCCTCTGCAGTCATTGCTTGTCCCAGGCAAAAGTCCCAGTAAATACGGACGTCGCGGCAGTGCCATAGGGATAGGAACGATAGAAGAGGTTCATGTAAAACTCTCAATCCTTTTTCACCATCTTTCGCTTCCACTGCATGACCTCTCATTCACCACACACACTACCACAGCACTGTATAAGCAGACATTAGAGTATGTAGAATGATCAACACTGCCTTTATCTTTTCAAAAGGTTATGTTCCCATTGTTTAAAAGGGTTGTTTTTTTTTGTTGTTGTTGTTTTTTGTCTGCTTTAAATTTTCAGAATCCACAGAAATCTGGTTATACAGATTTGTCTTAGCAGTTCGCAAACACTTATGAAAGCTTTTTTTAGTCACCATTTACTTTGTTTATATATTTAAAAAAAACATATTTTAGACTATTAGCTAGTTTATTTCACAGTTGCCTAGCAACCGTACTCCTATCATAATAATAACCACTTAAGCAGTGACTATGCTGTGTGTTTGTCTTGCTACACTGAGATTTTAGTTCTACCCAGCCTTTTTAATTTTGGCGGAAAATGTTGACATTCCAGACACAATTTTGTGTTATTTTCACTGTCAATGTGCATTTACTTTGTACAGATAAAAGACTGAGCAGCGAAAATGCTTGCCCCAGTCATTAGCTAGCTAATTTTTCAGCTGCCTAGCAACGGCGTTTCCATGACATGAACCATTTGAATAGAAAACCTATTGTGTTCACTTGACCATGTTGAACACATTATTACAAAAGAATAGCAACTATTTGTACCATTTTACTAATTCTTATACTAATCCCCATACTAATACTGCATATCGACACCATGCATGATTGTTTTACTAATATTGCATGGATTGTTTTATTTAAAAACAATATTGGGTTCTGTAATGGTATTAAAGGCTCTGTAGCTATGAAACCATTTTTATCATTTGTATTTTTACAGCATAAGGTCCAAATATCAGTTCTCTTTTACAAATTTCCCGTCCTTCTATATTGTGTTGCGTATCGCTACGTTCTCAGTGTCTCCCTCCCTGTTTGCTGTGGTATATATAGCTCAGTGTTATTCTTTGCTCTTGTCTGGATTTTGAATGGTATTGAATGGTATTGCTAGTATAGTACTACAAAGTGCGTGTGTGTGTGCGTGTGTGCGTGTGTGTGTGTGTGTGTGTGTGTGTGTGTGTGTGTGTTTGAAGGGGGAGGGGGGGGTTCATTCAGTGTCAGTTCTCCTCCACACTTTTGAAGTCATTCTAGATAAAAGCCTTTTTCAAGTCATATTTTGAAAGCTGTAAAGCAGGAGTAGTAAAAACCCAGTAAACGGACTGAGAGAACAAAGTGGCCGCAGTAAAGCAAACCTCATCGGATCTCAGGAGTTCGGCTCCTGGCTTTCATCTTGCACTGGAACATAAAGCCTGGCGCTGTAGTCAGTGCCTAAACCATCTTTAGGGACGCCTTTGGACCGGTACTGTATGTCTCCTCTAGTTTAATTGTGGATGACATCAATAGCTTTCAATCTCCCAGACATGTCAGAGTGAATCTTGTCGTGGTAAGAAGCTGTAGCTCTGAGGCATATTTTTTTATATGAGTTAAATAAATACCAAAGCTATTCAAAGCAGTCTATAATAAAACTATGTGTAGTACAAAATATGGGAGGATGATGCTATGGTATTGTTTTTTTGTTTTGTTTTGTTTTTTAAGGAAAGCTCACCAATGTTGTCTTTCTCTCCTATAGTCTCTGATCATTCCTGGTAAAAGTCCAACGAGGAAAAAGTCTGGCCCGTTCAACTCTCGCAGGAGCAGCGCCATCGGCATCGAGAACATCCAGGAGGTGCAGGAGAAGAGGTGAGGAGCTCAGGGACCCGGTGACAGATGCAGTTGCATCTATAATGTCTCAGATCATGTTCTCATTCAGCACACTATTGTTTGTCATCCTGGTAATGAAAGGTAGACATTACATGTGCACATTACTGTATATGAACGCTCAGAAAATCGGGGACTTTGCACAATCCTGCGATTATCCACTCAGTCAATCATGTGGCAGCAGTGCAGCGAATAAAAATCCTAGCAGATACAGGTGAAGAGCTTTAATTAATGTTGACATTAAACATGGGGAATGGGGGAGAAATATGATCTCAGTGGCATGGGTGTTGCTGCCAGACAGACTGGTTTAATCGTTTCAGAAATGACTTTTCTCATAGGGTGTGCAATCACAGCAGTCTACAGCGTTTATACAGAATATGATTAAACAACAATGTGTTCATGAAGGACTTGAATAGCCATGTTTAAACTGAAAGGAAGTCTGCAGGATCCCAAATAACCACTAACTGTGGTGAGCAGAAAAGCCTATCAAAATGCACAAAATACCAGTCCTCGAGGTGGGTAGGCTCCGGGTTTTACTCCTCGTTCGGTCAAGGACAGGAATCTAAGGCTGTAGTGGACACAGGGTCAGTTAAAGGTCGGGAAAGCATTACCTGGTCTGTAACGCATGAACGAACAGGTGCACATTTGTCCCTATTAAATCGATGGCAGTGTGTTTATTTAAATCCTTTGAGTTAGATGTAGAGACAAAGAAAACAAATGTCACTGATTGCGTCCCTTTGTGTTTGTGTGGTTACTGAAGGATTGCCGCTCTTTTGTCAGAGGACAGGACAGTGCTCTGTGTCTCTCTGCCCAGCGTCAGTCTCAGGAACGGCAGACTCATCATGGATTCCTTCAAGTAGAGATGCCACCTAAGAATCGCCTTATTAACCACAGAACTGCTTGGCCCCTGTAGATATAATGTAGCGGAATAGAGTCTCTTACAAGTCTAAGCTTTTTTGCGCATGACGAAACTGAAATGAGTGCCGAGTGATAACAGGTTCTAATGGTGTGTTTAGTGTTTAATGATGCAGCTTAATTGACCTCTGCTATATGTGCTAAAAAACATTAGTAACTCATACTCTAAGCATCTTGTACTGCTGAAATATCTGTGATGGAAACAGAAACGCTGCTGAAAGATACAGTGCTTCCAAATAATAAGAAGAGTCACGGCACCAAAATAGTTTCCTCACTGACAGTGAAAATCTGCTTAACATTAGGGCTGAATGTTCATCTTGGCAGAAGTGATATAACGTAACAGATCCATCACTGCCCAGTTTTCGTTTTTGTACACAGAAATGAAAGCAGTGATTAGAGTAATCTAACAATCAGTTTTGGAAATGTTTAAATATTTCAATATAAATACAATCAATATAAAAACCCAAGTTTCATTGTTATACTCTTAGTAAATAAGAGGCGACACAGTGGCTTAGGGGTTAGCACTGTCGCCTTGCACCTCCAGGGTCGAGGATCGATTTCCACCTGGGTGTTGGTCTGGGTGTATGGTGTTCGCATGGTCTCTCTGTGCTTGCTGGGTTTCCTCCGGATACTCCGGTTTCCTCCCAGAGTCCAAAGACATGCAGATTAGGTTAATTGGCTTTCCCAAAATTGCCACATCACACATTGAGCTATCATGAACGACGGCTATATCTCCAGGGTTGTGACTATCAGTCAGCTGATGTGCTGGATGGCATGTGAATTAAAAAAAAAAAAAAAGGAAAAAAAGTTTCAGAGTTTCAGCTTGATGATGTGGTAGGCAAATTGAATTATATAGTTGGCACATCATCGTACACTGAATGTCATATATTCCATACAAACAAAAGAATAACATAATACATGCAGTATATTAATAAGTACATTTTAATAGACATTAAGAAAATGACTCCTGTCCTCAATTTGTAAAAGATTGGGAAAGGAAATATTTAATTTTAGGTGTTGTAGTAGCTGATCTAACCAAATCCTTCTAACCAAAGCATTTCTTGAGAAAACCAAAATTTTTCTGCCTCCTGCACCATGCCATGAAGAGGTGCCTTATTTTAGCACTTGTATCACGATCCCTGAAATAGAGCTCTTCATGTGATTTATGTTAAACCTCAGAGCACAGCTTTCACTGGCAGCAGCTCTTCTGGAATTCTTGTTTTTCAGCAGATTCGGTGGTGATTCAGCATGCTTTATTCCAAATATAGCTGTCTAATGTCTCTCATTACTAACAAGCAGATGTAGCGTGCAGCTTGGTCTTCACCTGCACCTAACTGGAGCACTAGACGTTCAACAACAACATTGAAGAGAATTCCCCTGCTGCCCCCTAATGGTCATTGCGTTTTTGTGCAGCAGCCGGGAGAGCTCGCCGACGACGCAGAAGACTCCTGACAGCGGACACATATCGCAGGAACCCAAGTCTGAAAACTCATCCAATCAGAGTTCACCCGAGATTCTCGTCACTAAAAACAGGTGAGGTGTACAGTATGTGTTTGAAAAGATGAATATAAGATGAAGCAGTAGGGCTGGATAGGTATTAAATGAATGTGTGTTTTTGTGTGTGTGTAGCTCAGCAATGTGTTTCAGAGCTGCATCAATCCCTGAAGCTCAAGACTTGTCGCGGTCCTCGTCAAATGCCAGCAGCTTTGCCAGTGTGGTGGAGGAGAACGAAACCGAGGCGACTGAGGACTACGATACCGGCATGGTAAGCGATTTCTCATTTTCTTTTCAAAGCAAACTGGCATGCTGTGAAATAATCTCGATTCGGTCTTGGTGCTCTACAATTAAATATAATGCATGTACAAATATAAACAATCTCTTTTGGACTGTAGAGAGTATGTGGTAACATTCGAGCGGACTGATAGTGTGTCATTGTGTGTATAGGAAAGTCTGTCATCAGCAGGAACACCACACAAGAGGGACTCGTTTAACTACAACACATGGATGGACGACAATGTAAACAACATCAGCACCGGCAGAAGGGGAAGTTCTCCTGGTGAGTTAAAAAGCACAAGATGAGTGTAAAGATGATTTTATAGGTGCAAATAGCCGTACACTGTATGAGACTTTTTATAAAAGGAAACATAATTCTTAGAGTTCTCCAAAACATATCTGTTAGTGTTCCTACTAAAATACCACTCGCATAATGCATGAAGTACTTTGTTTAGTTTTAAAAATGTGAAATGTCTTCATCCCATTTCAGAATTGTAATTGTTTTAGTCAACCAATTTGCAGAAAATGAAGAATGGTCTACATGTATTTAATTTTTTTATCATAAATATGAGGTCATATTGAGGAGGAAATCTAATATACTTTTCAGACGAGGTTCACAAATAAGCAGTGGAAAGAAAAAAAAATCTAAATAGAAAAAAAGTTGTTGTTTTTTTGTTTGATTGTACAGTCGTG
Organism: Clarias batrachus; assembly: GCA_003987875.1. Taxonomy (NCBI): domain Eukaryota; kingdom Metazoa; phylum Chordata; class Actinopteri; order Siluriformes; family Clariidae; genus Clarias; species Clarias batrachus. The sequence continues at coordinate 12,902 of QMIH01001729.1, read as the reverse complement.
GCCAAATGTTTTGAGAATTACATAAATATTGGAAATTGGAAAAGTTGCTGCTTAAGTTTTTATAATAGCAATTTGCATATACTCCAGAATGTTATGAAGAGTGATCAGATGAATTGCATAGCCCTTCTTTGCCATGAAAATTAACTTAATCCCGAAAAAAAACTTTCCACTGCATTTCATTGCTGTCATTAAAGGACCTGCTGAGATCATTTCAGTAATCGTCTTGTTAACTCAAGTGAGAATGTTGATGAGCACAAGGCTGGAGATCATTATGTCAGGCTGATTGGGTTAGAATGGCAGACTTGACATGTTAAAAGGAGGGTGATGCTTGAAATCATTGTTAACCATAGTGACCTGCAAAGAAACACGTGCAGCCATCATTGCGTTGCATAAAAATGGCTTCAGAGACAAAGATATTGTGGCTACTAATATTGCACCTAAATCAACAATTTATAGGATCATCAAGAACTTCAATGAAAGAGGTTAAATTCTTGTTAAGAAGGCTTCAGGGCGTCCAAGAAAGTCCAGCAAGCGCCAGGATCGCCTCCTAAAGAAGATTCAGCTGCGGGATTGGAGTGCCACCAGTGCAGAGCTGCTCAGGAATGGCAGCAGGCAGGTGTGAGCGCATCTGCACGCACAGTGAGGCAAAGACTTTTGAAAGATGGCCTGGTGTCAAGAAGGACAGCAAAGAAGCCACTTCTCTCCAAAAAATATCAGGGACAGATTGATCTTCTGCAAAAAAGTATGGCGAATGGACTGCTGAGGACTGGGGCAAAGTCATATTCTCGGATGAAGCCTCTTTCCGATTGTTTGGGGCATCTGGAAAAAGGCTTGTCTGGAGAAGAAAAGGTGAGCGCTAACATCAGTCCTGTGTCATGCCAACAGTAAAGCATCCTGAGACCATTCATGTGTGGGGTTGCTTCTCATCCAAGGGAGTGAGCTCACTCACAATTGTGCCCAAAAACACAACCATGAATAAAGAATGATACCAAAACACCCTCCAACAGCAACTTCTTCCAACAATCCAACAACAGTTTGGTGAAGAACGATGCATTTTCCAGCACGATGGAGCACCGTGCCATAAGGCAAAAGTGATAACCAAGTGGCTCGGGGAACAAAATGTTGAAATTTTGGGTCCATGGCCTGGAAACTCCCCAGATCTTAATCCCATTGAGAACTTGTCAATCCTCAAGAGCCAGGTGGACAAGCAAAAACCCATTAATTCTGACAAACTCCAAGAAGTGATTATGAAAGAATGGGCTGCTATCAGTCAGGATTTGGCCCAGAAGTTGATTGAGAGCAGCCCAGTCGAATTGCAGAGGTCCTGAAAAAGACGGGCCAACACTGCAAATACTGATTCTTTGCATAAATGTCATGTAATTGTTGATAAAAGCCTTTGAAACGTATGAAGTGCTTGTAATTATATTTCAGTACATCACAGAAACAACTGAAACAAAGATCTAAAAGCAGTTTAGCAGCAAACTTTGTGAAAACTAATATTTGTGTCATTCTCAAAACTTTTGGCCACGACTGTACATGCACCCTGAAGACCCATGTCAAAAATAAACGTCTCAAAAGACTAAAAAGTGCCTTTCCCATAATATGTTCTCTTTAAATACAAAAAATGTCAATTTTTCCAATGTGGGTTGAATGCAGTCAAGTGTGTGAAGGCTCAATGAAGGCTGTTCATGTCCCAGGTATAGGAAAACCTCCTGACAGTGGTAAAGGTCATGACCAGAACCGGACGGACATCCGCATCAAGCTAGATCGACCGGGTGACCACAAGACTACGTCGGTGAGAATGCTTCATCAATGTCTATTCATCTAAGTCGTTTATAGATTAATTGGCTTATTTTGTTCGAGAAAGAGTAATAGCAATAGTGTAAGTAATAGATATAATGGAGTGTGTGAGAGTGTATGTGTGTGTGTGTGTGCATCCCAACCAGGGTGTACCCCACCTTGTGTACTAAGTACCCTGGGATAGGCTCCAGGCTCCCCGCCACCCTGTAAACAGGATAAAGTGGTATAGACCATGAGTGAGTGAGTGATAAACAGAACAATGCAATATTCACCCCCATGTAACCATTGTGATGTGTGCGCATGTGTGTCCTGCACAGAACTGCTAGCCTCTCCAATCTGATTGCATCATGGATCTCCATCAACAGGTCAGCAGACTCAATTACTTATTGAACTTAAACAGAACTGATTAACAAATACATGTACCTGTAAGAGTACTCATAGGGATATAGATTTATTCTGAATGTAAAAGTATGGGACAGTAAGGGTTTATAGGAGGACATTTTAAATCTATAGGATTTTGGTCAAAAAATAAACAGGAGAAAACACAAAATACTCTTAAATATGATTTTCATGAGCTGCTATGAGAGCCCAGATCATAACAGGTAAAGCTGTGGTAATAAAATGCATGTAGCAGAAGTGACCACAGTTCACCCCATTACATCTGTCTTTATGCTACAGTACATGAAGTACATTATTATTATTATTATTATTATTATTATTATTGCAAATTAAGAATCCTACTTAGTGAACTGAATTCAGTTTGATTCAGGTCTGAATCGCAGCCTTAGGCAGCTGTGTGATGGAAAAACATAAGACATAAGATGTTCTATCTTGACAAGACATTTTAGAAAGGAAAATTTTAATTTAAAAATATCCTGTAACTGTGATGACAAAATCAATGTTAACTGTCTAAAAAGGCCCATCTAAAAGTATGTTTAATATTTATGTTTCATCATTTATTCATTACATTGTCTCCATGCGTTTCTCGTCACAGCTACCATTATAGCATTCCTCTAAAACTCATGAGCTCGGGTTTTCGCCGTGATTGCTACTGCTGCAGACGATGATGACGACAATGATGATGAAGAAAATAGTTCCAGCCTGCACCACAGTGACAGATGGCAGGATTGTGATTATGTACATAATAGAGTGACTATGCCCTGCATCACACTACTGCTTTACTGGTGGCCCAGTGCAGGACCGAGAGAGAGAGCGCGCGAGAGAGAGTGAGGTGGGAACTGGGGGCACAGGCTGCATGGAGAAACCTCATTTGCACTGCATCATTTTCCTTTTCTTTGTGAATTTCTTGTCTGAATTTGACCTCTTCTTTTCTGTCCTCAGTACCGCTTCTGATCCGTGTAGAAAATCAAGTGGGCTTTTTGCCTATTATGCATAGACTGCTATTTATTTTTTATGTTGGCGCATGGCTCGTAAATCTGTGCCGTGTTCCGCTCTAAATATCCTCCCCCCAAAAAAACAGCATGCAGCAGAAATTTGTTCATCAGGTAAAACTGACTGGAATGTGTCTCAGACATTGGCATGGGCATGTTGTTTTATTAATTTTTCAATTATAATAAGTATCAATGTATGATTTTTGTCTTTGGGTAATCACTTCCGCTACAGCTTTTTGTGTGTTACATCTTCAGAAAAATGTACAGTCCAACTTACATTTCTGTATCAAGCTACAGAGCAAACCTTTTTGCCAATGTCATTCCCAGCCTGTCAACAAAATGAAAAAAAAAGAAGTTATAAAGAAGTATATATTCTTTAAATGGTATGAATTCTTTAAATTGCATAAAAAAGCCTTACTTAACCCTCAAACAGGTGATTCAGCTAGCCAGCTAAGTAGCTCCAGCTTTCATAGAATGTGATAAACTGTGTTGTTGAACCTCATCTGTCCTGTCTATAGTGAGAAAAGCTTCTTTAGTGAGTCTTGGTTCTTTCTGTACAAGGGATGTTCACTTTAACTGTACACAACACAGAAAACAATATACACAACAGACTGTGAGTTATTTCTGTAATGTGCTCACTTGAGTATAAAGTGGTGTCTTGGTTCTTTATTAATGTGTTCGGACCCTAGATCTGTGAAGCTGTGAATGCCACTTTAGGCTTTAACATCCGCCTACAAACTTTTCCTGTTCAAATCCATGCCACTACGCAAGCTGTCCAGATTTTTTTTTTTTTTATTCCAACTGAAGCTGATGTGTTGTAAAATGTTAATATATATATTTTTTTTTCTCCAGACATAAAGATTAGTCTATTTAGATCAACTCTATATAAGCATAGACGTAAACCCAGCACTGTCTTTGAACCTCAGTAATGCCAAAAATCACTAATCATGTGTCCTTATTTCAAATGCAGACATCACTGAGAATCACTGAGGAAGGATCACAGTGCATGTGGTTGCCTTAATATAGGGGACACCGGCAATCAGGGAGGATGGGTTAGCTCAAGGTATAAATGTTGAGTAAATATATGTTTATTTATTTTTAAAAAAAGATGAGTTTAACATTGTGTTATTCGTCCCATTGACCGATGCATAAGCAGAACGTTCTATTGATTTTCGTTGGTTATAAGCTAAAATGAGGATTATAAATTAATCCAGTAAACCCTTGATCCCTTAAAGTATGTAGTTTGAAAGACATGAGCATAAGCGAGGACTCTGTGTGGGTGTCCTGGGAGTTTAAGATGAGTTTTACATACAGTAAACCTCCCTGAAAGACTTTCATATCAGTCTTGCTCTATAATGCAAGTCATCACTGTGTGAAGATGAAATACATTTTAAATAATTATAAAAGATATTTGACTAAAATGTATAAAATGGAAAATATTCACATTTTTCAAAACAAATGAATTGCTTCTGCTTCATGCTTGTTGTGCCCTTCTGTGGTCAGGTCTGGTCTTTTGAAGCTACAAGAAGCATCCATATTGCACTTTCACTGCAAAAGGCAAATTAGGTTAAAAAAAAAAGTAAAAAAAAAAAAAAAAACGAGCAGGAAATGTGTGCTGCTCAAAACAGGGTACAGATCAAGCATTGCTTCGACTGTTAGTGTGACCTCTTCATGCTTTTGTGGGCTGAATTGTGTAAATACTGCTGTTTTGTACATAGCCCTAAAATAAAATGAAATAAAGAGATTTGAGAAGAATATTTTTTCTGTGGTTTGTCTCTCTGATTTAAGCATGCGATACAGTTTACTTTATTACAATACAAAAACATTTACTTATAATACACACTGTTCTTTGTTCAGCAAATAATGATCTCAGAGTTGAGATCTGACTAGAACGCTTCCATACTTAACATGCCACTTATGAACTGCGTTGCATTCAATGATTCTAAATGAACTCACAAATGTATATGTCACTGTTAGTCACATCGTACAATGTCCACTTTAATAGAAATACCTGTACAGGAGCACATTCACGCAATTATCCGATCATGTACCGTACCACAAATCAAATGAGTAAAAATCATACAGATGCAAGTCAAGACCTTGATTTAATGTTCACATCAAACATCAAAATGGAGGAAAATTATAATGATACCCTTTATAAAAACAATGAGTAAATGAGCATCTCAGATGGTACAAATTAATGTATAACCAACAAAAAAATAAGGCTACAGAGTGCTCAGGCACTAGACAGTAATGTTCTGCTGTTGAACTGTTGAAGATTCTTTTCTACCCACCAATGTTTTGAAAAGTGGTTATCTGAGATATCATAGCCTTTAGTAGGTCAAACTTATCTGACAATTCTTTTTTGATCTCTCATCATCAAAGCATTTCTACCCAAATAACCGCAACTCACAGGATAGTGTTAGTGATGGCGTCTTTTTAGTGGTGTCTCTTTAGTGTTGACTGTTGTGTGTAAAAATCCCAAGAGATTTGCACTTCCTAAAATACTCAAACTAGGCCATCTGGCAACAACCAGAATGATGCTTTTTCTTAATGCTGATATGAAAATAAGCTGAAGCTCCTAGACTGTATTTGCATGATTTTTGTTTGTTTGTTTGTTTTGGAACTGCCAGGATTCCACATCATTGTGTAACTGAATAACTGCATGAATGTGTACCAGTGTTTCTGATAAAGTAGACAATAAGTATAAAATCCTAGTGGTTCCACAAGTATGTTAACTTATCGAACACTAGAGGGCGATAGTGTGTAATAAAAGTGTGTGTCCTCTCTTCCGCTTTGTTCACCACAGTCCTGTTCCACTTTCAGTTGGCTCAAAGCAAGCATGAAAGTAAACTTCTTCATGAATGCTTGCTTTTGATGAATAAAAAGAAAAATGAAAGTAAAAGTAAGCATAGATAATTAGCAGATAGTTATAAAAACACAAAATCTCTATTGTTTATTATTGTAAAAGGTTAGAACATTGAAAAAAAACATGCATTGAGTCTTATTACAGTACCAATCATGTGAATAAAGTTAAGTTAAAATATATGACATTATTATTATTATTATTATTATTATTATTATTATTATTATTATTATTATCTCACCTAGAAATGCAGCAACAGAATTTAAATAATTATATTAAAACCCCATAGTTAAGTGAAATAAAGCTGTGTTATTTTTCAGCATGTTAACATGCATTTAAAGGGGACATACCAATACCAATGACATAATTGTAGAATAGGGGGGATTTTATGTTAAGACCTCCAAAAAGCTGTGAATGTTGGGCGGGGGGGGCATCAAGCTATTAGATTACTCAATCTGATGTCATTAAATGTGACGTCACTCAATTTAATTTCACTCAATAATGACACATAGAAAGCACTTTTTGTCCCCCAAAAAACCCCACATGCTGGGGGGAAAAAAGAGGGCCCTTTACACATGATGATATGTCAGCACTTTTACAGCAATGATGATGACGTAATAGCCATGCCATCGTCATCATACTGATGTTATAGTGCTTAGGCTTTAATAACATGTCAGCTGTTCTGGAAAAGTTAATGTCAAGTGTATTTGCAAAATCCATCAAGGACCATAATGAAACTGGCTCTCGTGAAGGCTATCCCAGGAACGCAAGACCAAAACTCAGCACAGAAGGAGTACATCAGTCACCAACATCAGAAATCACGAATTAACAAACAGCACCTCAGATTAGAGCCGTTATGAAGGATTTACAGAGCATGAGTAGCAGAAACCACTCAATATCAACTGGTCAAAGGAGATTATGGTATATTGTGAATGCCTTCAGGATTGTTTTAAAATGTTGAAATAAATAAAAATCAGGAAAGACCATGGAATTATAGAGTGTGTTGTACTGTAACTTTTGAGTAGTAGTGTATAATCCAAATTAATCAATTTAAATCAATAACAGGGATATTTATTAGTAAATGATGTGCGGCATCACACTTTTGGGATCTACATATAATACGAGTGCTATAAAAAAATAGATTTTTTTTTTAAGTGTAAGAATATCTAGATTTAGCTGGTGCTGAAAAAAGGCTGTTCCTCACATCATTTGCATCTGATACACATTCCAGAATTTAGCAATAATCATCCTTTGTAATATATCCTTAACACATGCTCCTATAGCTACATTCCCTGTTCGAATCCTATGTGATCCTGTTCTGAGGTGTTGGTTTGAGTGTCTTATGAAACAAATGTGAAGCTGCTGCGACTCTGAGAATCAATGAGATTTACACTGCTTTTTTTTTTGCCTGCGTTTTATGGACTGCCTTGAGAACTAATTTAATGTCAATTGCAGGTAAAGAGAGAGGGACAGTTAGACTAAGGGAGAGAGTGATAAATATACTGTTTCTGGTTCAAGTGAGCATGAGTGTAAGGAGCCTGCAATGTGGAGCTGATGACTTCACACTCCATAACATGATGCGATGCATCATTCACACACATCTTATCCGCTCCCATTTAGCACTTCATTTACTGCTTTCCACCCTCCTAACACACTCCTCATCACCTCATGATGCCTGGGGGGGAAAGGGGGTTCTGATTGAACTAATTAACCAGTTTTACATATCAATTACCCTCTTTTAAAAGCCTGCTTCTTTTTTTCTTTTTCTACAATATTCTATAAAGCTCTTTTGACCAGGACTCAACAAAGTCATTAAATCAAGGTCAGCGTGTCCATTTATACTGATGAATAATGTCTGAGTGCCCAGCTAATATAGCATAAGGCATTAGACATAAGCACGGATAGAGTAAGAGTAACATGCTGACTCAGGTATTAAATTATTTATACACCTTAAGTACAGTATGTGGTAATACATAAAGGAAGAAGATTAGGAGAACTCAGCAGTGGGTATGTAAGGAATAAAAAGATTCTGATCTAGTTATATGTATACAGTAGCACACCAGGTATTCAAACAACAGATGCAAATGCATTTTATTCCACTACTACTCATAAATAAAGTCAATGGTTACCTGTCAGATTTATAAATTGGAAGAATATAACTGTTCGCAGGGAATAAACAACATCTGTAGTAGCTGTGATGGAAGTATGCAGTGAGTGAAAAGGAACACTTGACCAAACTGCTCTCCTGCATTAATCATTAGATTGAAAATAAGCCATCATGGCACAGGTGCCATTTTCTATAAGGGATATTCTAGGAAAGATGATAGAGCTAAAAGAAGCAAAAATAAACTGATAATTGAATGATGAGAGATGAATCATTCGCAAGTAAACTGGTGACAGGCTTATGGGTACCCAAGGCTCTCCCATGCCTGCAGGAACCAAAGGCCAGCTTGTCTGTTTCAATGCCACAGAAAAGCCAATGGAGCACAAACTGGTGAAAGTCAATGCTGGCCACAAGAGAAAGACACCAGAACAGCCAGTGCTCCACATACTGTACAGATGATGCACCCTGCAATCCACAGGAGCCAAATGATCTTCTACCAATGTCCTGGTGACAGACATTATCCACCCCAGAAGTCTTGCGGAGTCCATGCCCCAAGTGGCCAGAGCTGCCCAGGTGGCACACTACTGAGCATAATGATTTTCATCGCAATGTTATGGCTGATCGTTGTATGCTATACAAAATATACCACGCATTTCCTGAGAAAATATTAGTTTCACTGTACTGGACACTGTAGGTACTGATAGTTGAGTTCCAGCAATTAAACATGAATTATGCTTCCATATAAAAGCAGTTTCCTGGAAAACAAACATCCCACTTATCTGAGATGTGCAAATTACAGGAGATACAATGGGAGCTCCTCCTGCCCAAACGTCCCATCAAATGTGTCTATTAGCACACAGAATGGGTTTTAGATTAATGACATTATCCACAGTCATGTACTGTACATTGGTGTAGTGCTTTCAAAAAATGAAGAAACCCATTGCAACTGTGAAGGCAGAAGCCTGAAAGAACCTCCACTGCCCACGTCTCAGTCAGCAACAGAGGGTAGACATATGCATAAGGACAAAGTACACCAATAAGCTATTAATAGCACAGGCATCTGAGGAGACAAATGAATCTTTCTGGATACTTCGGAAGTGCAATTTTGATAGCACTTCAGAATGTCTGGTGATTTGCTGGTTAAGTGGCTTTCAACACCCTGTATACTAGGCTATTATCTTCCTCTGTGTCCAGGAGATAAGGGTATCAGGTCGCCACAGCAAGGGAAGCCCGAGGCAGTAAGGTTTAAGGGTGAATGAATAGAGAGGCAAATTGTGATTTTCTGGCATAAGGGCAGGCCTCCACTTTAGGGTGCGTGCCAAATTAAGTTTCCGACTTACAGTATATGATAAATGTCGATGAATAAGAATTCACCCAGCCCGGTGTTGCTTGTCATACTGTAAGAAACCTACTCAGACTGTGGTATAAAAGCCAAAAGACATTTAACACACCCACCTTGTCTGAGACATTATATCAGCCACCTTTGTCTAATATTCTGCCACCGCTAAACTCACAAAAGACACTTTATAATATTTGGCTGGGATTTTGGCCATGTCATGTCCATGTGGGCAGCATGGTCACATTGTACAGTGTCTAGACTCTGCTCATAATGAGACCATTACAGACAGGAAAAGTGAGCCAGCTGATTACAACTGAAAGCAGGAGTGATGTAGTTTGAGAGGAAAAAATGCATGTTTTTTTGTGGAACATAGAGCACTGGTAGTGTCCGGCTTGAGGCGTGGGATTAGACAAGACTCTTTGTTCATAGAAAGACAGAGAGGTGCAAGACACAGGGCATGGTCCTCCATGATATAAACTGGATTTCATTTTCCTTACACTGAATCAGAAATCCCCTAATGTAGCTCATCATTGCCTCAGAACACTTATGTTTCTCATGGAATATTAGGTTAACTGATTGACAGTGAGGATTTGCTTGGGAATATATAAAACATCTCCCTCAGCATTATATTGTCTAGAAACTAGGCCGACAAGACAAACTGCCAAAAGCCCAAATTACTGTATACTCTCAGTTCCAAACTTTGAGTTTAGCCTGAACATGAGTTGTAATGTACCGTATACGGTGTGCACTGTCAATCTGCGTACTGTATATGAATAATTGGGACAACCTAGCATAGCATGATTTACAGGATCACCAAAATGAACTGGGATTATTTTTATTATTTATTATGTATTTGTATCAGGTATCACAAGACACATTTTAATTTAGATTTTAGAGTATAAATCTCAATTCTTTGACGTGAACAAGATGTTTGGTTTATCATACCAACATGACCTACATTCAGTTAGCCATCACAGATTGTCAGCAATGTGGCCTGTTTTGGTGGTGTATCTACTGTATATTTACCCAGGATGATTTATTTTCTCTAAATATTGTCAGACTAGGAAGTCCCCTAGCATAACTCATGTTTGACAATAGGTTGGAGATGTACATCAGTCTCATTTTAAGGGCTACTGACTGGACTTATGCTCTGGCACAAATTCATCGCACAGCATTATTAAACATCTGCAGTAAATTTGATGACAGGTTCACTTTGGCCCAGAAACTCTTCCATCCCCCCAAAGGGGCATAATGTTTCTGAATATTGAGTTTGAAACATAAACTCACTCAATCCTAAATGTTTTGCTCATTGTTTCTCAACAGAGTTGTGTTTTGATATGATTCAAAGAGTTATGATAGTCACAATCAGATTTTAACAAAAAAGAAAGTTAACTTACAAAGAATGAGAGTGCAAAAGTATGAAAGTTAATTAAAGACCCCCGAAATCAAGAGAATCTGACTCATAACAGTAAGAGAAACAAAGTGGGAAAGTTGAGGGAGAAATAGAGAAAGAAACAGAATAAGCAGGAGAGAGAGAGAGAGAGAGAGAGAGAGAGAGAGAGAGAGAGAGGCCAAGTAGTGGTGGGATTTTAGCCACTAATTACCTCCTCAACAAAGATCTCGATCCCATGACCTCTTGTACTTTGGATACTCTCACATCCACTCAGCTTCTTCTACCAGTTTGGATCATGGCCATTCTGACAGTCTGGTGTTTTTGGCATGTACTATATGAGGCTGTGTTTTGGTGCCTGGTTTGAAAGAAAGCAGAGGTTTTTTTTTTTTTAAACATCCCACAGTTCCACTTACAAAGTTGTACTACAATTACAGTCAGGTTAAAACTACACAACTTTAATTAAGTGCAGGAGAATGGCATGTTTATCTGTATCTTATATTGTAAATCCACGTCTTACCGCAGCTAACTCTTAAGCAGATTCAGGACAATTTCTAGCTATATTGAACTTTGAATGTACATTAAATGCTTTGTCAGCATTTGGATTACATGGTAAAGGAGCGGACTGGGTTAATTTCCATTCTGCTTTACTTCACCATGAATTATGTAACCTAGTGAAGGAAAAACACAGCTCACTCCATGATCTAGTAAGAGGCGATTTCTGGGTTATGGATATTAAGGCCCTTGTTGACGCCAGAGTGTTTGTTTAACATCATTACTAAATGGACAAGTTGTCCAGTCAGCATGTCATATGTGCTTCAACGAGTAAGACTTGTCTTTCTAACATATCCTCCCTTTTTCCTAACTGAGCAACTATTTTCGTAAACTTCCCCCAGCGCATAATAGAGACCATAGAGATGAGAACATCTTCAAACATGGATACAAGAGCAAATAAAGTCTTCCTTGTTTACCTCCCTTAAATATCACTGATGGAAATGTGATCTAATTAATCAAATAACTTTGTGTAACTTTTAGAAACACACATTGGGAATTACCTGTGAATCAAATGGATGAGAATGACTCACTGGTTCATAAAACAGGCAGGGATTTGGCTGGACGAGTGACAGGGAGCTATTTGGTGTACTTATGGAGTAACGCTGGCTGCTTTTCCAAGTGTCGTAATAAACCATCATAAAAACCGCAGTCTGCCATTATAGTTGAGTGAACTGAAGGTTTAGAAGAATCTGGTTGCCAAGAAACAAATATACAAAGGTAGGACAAACACTCTATAAGAGACCAACAAGCCTTTTTTATTTGTTAATAAAAGCCTTTGTTAATTTGTTTTCTACTTGTTAATCAGACTGGATTATGTTTTCCAGAAAGATCAGAAAAAGGTGGGTGCAGAAAGTAAAACTGCACAGCTTGCATGGCCCAGGAGACACTGTGTGTTTTATCATTTAGATGGAACATGGAAACCGTTTTGAAATTACAGCTACCGATTTTCAAAGACAGGTTGTTTTTGAGAACATATCACTAACATGAATGGTAGAAAATCTCATTTATTATATGAAAATCTCATTTATTGATGAATTTAGATTGATCAGCTCAGCAGCTGGTCAGACAAGCTTGATGAAAAACTTTACATAAAAACCCACTCATTATTAAAAAAACTTAAAAGCCAAGCGACAAAGATGTGTGCTGGAAATACAGCATAGGTCAGTGACGATAAAAATATATACATGCATACATACATACAGTACACATATATAACATACATGTGCATACATACATAAATACATGTGCTTATATGGTAGCTTTGCCTGTGTGTTAATAGGGAAGCTTCAGACATCAAACTGTGCATTAGGGGTTTTGGATATGTCAGGTTAAACAAAAGTCATAATTTTTTAAATAACGTGTAAATTTTTACCATTAATTGAATATGAGAATGACGATGCAATAATGTAGAACTCTAAAAATGAGCATGTTATTATTAATATTTATTTATTTATTAG
>QMIH01001728.1:87655-102468 GCA_003987875.1 Clarias batrachus | reverse complement strand
ACAATTACCCGTAGTGTGTGAATGTTGGAATGCAGGAGGTCCAAGCACAACGTTGACTAGAGGACATTGCTTGTCCTCTTCCCTAGGTAAGTGACACACACCTGGCCATCCACATGATGAAAAAAAAAAAAAAAAAACCCTGAAAGAACCTGATTCATCAGACCAGGTMACTTTATACCACATTTCCACGGCCCTTTTTTCCCTTATGTACAGTGTCCTGACACACACACATATCATATCCATGATTTTTTTTTTTTTACTTTTACTTTACAGCAGTTCTTTGCTACAGTAGCTCTTTTGTCTTTTTGGCTTGCCAAATGCATCAATGATCACTGGGGGCCAATGACTCTACAATCTCGCCAATTGGAGGCCAATATGCTTCCATGTAGTTCACTAAATTACTTACCAATTTTTTCCGCATATACAAGGTGGGGAAAAAGTAACTATCGGTAATAAAAAAAAAATGTTAACTGGTAATAAAATCCATATTTCTAATACAAATTTCATGAAATCTCATGAATGGTCTCCAAGAATTCTAGATCTCACTCCATGTGATTTTTTCCTGTGGGGCTACGCAAAGAAGGAAGTGTACAGGACAAAGCCATGTACACTATATACATGTATATGTACAATTTGTTTCAATCAATTTGTATCAGACATATGGATTAAAAATGACCAATTTTTAATGACTTGTTACTTTTTACCCACCCTGTACTGTATAKCCCATAACCCAGTCAACCAACCTRTAAATATAGAAGCAGAAATCTCTAGGGTGACAGGAAACAGGTTGTCCATGACTCAAAGAATAATAAAGCATCGGTAGTTAAAGGTGAAACAGAAGAAGAAAAAATACTCCTAAACTCCTCAGAGCTGAAATTTTAAGAACGAGAATTGCAGACTGAATTCACTGAATTGCTTTTTACTTACACATTTCATAMAATATGTGAAAGAATAAGAAAAAATATCTGACATGATGAAATGTTCAAAATTATTAAAAAGTGCAAAGGTGCATTAATATTTATATATAAGAAATAAATAGTTGTAGTTTTGTTTAGGTACATTTTATGATAGATTTTCCACACAGCTAAGCCACTATAAGGCATAAAATAATCACAAAATGCAACCACATGACACAAAAAACACAATAAACACAACATCACAAAGAATGCACATGGCTATCCAGAGCGCTTTGGAAAATGTTTCAGATTTGTTGCATTAGATGTCAGTATTTTGTTTAGCTTTCACTTTCCAAGGCACATTATGGCTGTTGTTTTTAATCCAGGTGTCCACAAATTGTYGTGATCAGCTTTTATTGTCTAACACAAAAACAAAAGGCTCTGCAAGTTCTCAGTCCAGATCTGAGCAAACACTTTTAGGTTTTGTGTTGTCCTTCCTTTAATACTTCTTCGTAAGCAGAAACAGAAGTCGCTGGTTTGGGACAGAGTCAGAGCAGAGTGCAGGTGGCTGAGCGCGATCGGAGACGCCGAGAGTCAGAGGCTTCAGCGCTGCGGCTCTGCACTACATCTCCACTGTCTGAGCTGATGCCCTTCTCAGCGGGGCTTCTCTCCTCCATTGGGGCTTCGGCTTTCTCCTTTTGGGTGGAAGACTTCCGCTTGAAAAGAGAGATCTGAAGGCATACAATAGCAGGAACAAAGAAGAACACATTAATTAGCAGGACATCTGCTGATTCTCACAGGCTAGTCATGTCATACAGTACATCATCTACTGACTGGGGAGAATGAAGACTAACCTGTGCTTCCTGTATGTTCACAGGGCAACAAAACACTAGCAAAGCACTACCTGACCGACACCCGTGATTTCTCGGTGTGTCGCGGTTATAGACAAACGATTAGGGATGGAAATCACAAGGGATCACCTGTACAAAAGTATCACGATACCTMGTTTCAGTTTGTATTATGATTTTAGAAATATCCCAATTTGATATAAACATTCCTTTTGTTATAATTCTAAACAAACCCAAGATGCTATGCTGCCTGCCAGTGTGACTAGTGTAACACACACCCCCTGTAGGATTAGAGAGGAACAACTGAAACATTTTACCACCTCAAATGCAAACATATAAACAGTACCGGTCAAAAGTTTGGACACACTTTTGGATTTATTTTTTACCGAGGATGGACAATACTACTAACAAGAGTCAGTTTTGTCAAAAGAACAATATTGTCAATTGCATTTGCAAAACTCATCAAGCACCATGATGAAACMRTCTCTCATGAAGACCATCCGAGGAAAGCAAGGCCCTGCAGAGGAGAAGCTCGTTTAGAGTTACCAGCCTCAGAAATCACCAACCCACAAACAGCACCTCAGATTAGAGCCGTTATAAAGCTTTACAGATCATGAGTAGGAGATACATCGCAATATATTTTGGATGCATTCAGTAGTTTAACAACGTAGAAAGAAATAAAAATCATCAGGAAAAACCATGGAATTAGAAGTTGTGTCCAAACCTTTGACTGGTAGTGTACATTAAAAATGAATAGAAAAAGAGAATAAATAAATACATTTCGGAGTCATACATGTATTGCCACATTAAAAAGAACTGCAATACATCAATTTATCTGTATCGATTTTTCCCCATTTCTGACATTTTGACATCATGACTGATTTTGCTCACTAAATACAGATGGCTGCAGCATCAATGGGATTCAAACCAGTGTGAACGCTTTCCTGTTGTGCCACTCACAAGCTTGAAGCTATTACTTATTATGGTCATCAGCATCATCCCTTTTATTTTAGATAATACTTTATAGTGTGTCTGTACACGTTATTCAAATACCTTGCTGTTCGATCCAAATAGGCGCTTTGGTCTCTCCTGCTTGGCTTCACTTTGGTCTAGTTTCTTCTCAGTAAGTGGACTAGAAGTGTCTTTATCCTGAGAATCTGCAAACATTCGAATTACACGTGCTGAATACTGGCACACCTAGATAAATAAAGCAAATCGAGCATAACAACTAAGCACAAAAAACACCCGGACCTTCAAAAATAATTAAATGAAATAAGTTAAAGTATCATATTGCAATATTAAATGCTAAAGAATAACAACATTTTCAACCTCCTTAAAAATTAACTAATTTAAATCAAATCAAATTTGTCTTTGCTTTTAAAATATATATATATATTTTTTATCTGCTGTCTGCAGATAAAAACCCCAGACGGCCTTGATGAGAGGCAATAAGAAAGAATGGCGGCGTTTCAGAGACAAAAGTCTGAAAGTCTGAAACCTCCATCAGTTATGCAAGAAAATCGCTTCTAAATCTGCAGGAGGTGAAACAGTGCACATTTATTAATTTCCCCATGGATCTGTAAATCTCTTGGATGAGACAGGATCTAGATCTGTGCACACTCTCACTCCTTATTTTACAACTAGGAACAATTTCAAGTAGCTGATCCACCTACTGGTGGGATTTGTGTGATGTGGGAGGAAACCGGAAGACATATGGGCTGGACATAGAGAACAATCTTTACATCTAATACTAACCCAGCCCTCCACTGTGTACTCCCACTACACCCGGTGCTGTCACAATTAAAATGTACGAAACTGAAATCCTGACACTTACCCTTGACTTGTTCATCATGCACAGTTGCCTCTTCTACATCATTCTTCACCTACAACAAACAGATCCAGTAATTACGATATCATTTTATAAGTGTGGTATAGTGACTACATTACCATGCCAAGTTTATTGTGCAATAATATGAACCGATGTGTGTGCAATCACCAACTGATTCATTTAGTCTTTGTATTTCAATTATTTCCAATTCAGTCTGTGTGCACTTGACCTTTAACCCATAAATGCCTGTAAGATGGAGTCAATTTCAGCTTATTTCAAACCAAGGATAAGATTTACGTTGTTTTTTTAGAGATATACGTGCTGTTACATTTCCAGAAGAGAAAACATGTGATGTGATGAAATCTACAAAAACTACGAGGGACAGTAAAGTCAAACCGGGACTTTTGATTGCGCAGAATAACAATAGAGCGTAAAATCTCTCTTTATTTCTTTATATAATGTCCTGCTATACTAATATACTTATCCCAGGATACCATCAAAATAAAAAGTTTGAGCAATGATTGGACGGCCTGCTTCACGTTCGAAATGGAACTGCTTTAATGGCCCAAACATGTGGAAATGGCTTGGAGTGAGGTCAGGACTATATGGGGCACGTTGGCAATAACTCCCAGCTGAGTTCCTGTAATGTGCAAGTGGTGTTGGTGAATGATTGTGTGTACAGTTCCCACARACAGATGCGTCTCTTCCGCAAGTTGTCAACAAGTGATCCATCGATTTTCAAGGATCAGACGTTACACTCGCCGAATGTTCACAGGAACTAAGGACTTTGAATTAGTTAACAGGACTGCAATGGGCTTCGAGCCGCCTCGGCCGGGATCATCACACACAAACAAATGGCTGTCTTTAATACGTTTGCAACATTCAAGTGTTTCTGCAAAGTCTCATCACTGTACTGTGCTTAAAGTCTTCTGTAAATGTTTTATGCCTTTATTCACCATAAATTTCATCATAAGTTTGACTTGAACGCCCCTCCTATTTCATATGTACTGTAAGTGCTGCGATCACCTGAGGTGTTGGCTGGATAACACAGATCTCTTGCTGATTGGTTTGTTCCATTGGCTCCTCATTACTTTCCTCTTTTTCACATCGCTCCTTCTCTTCATCAAGCTCCTGTTCCAAATCATCATCATCTTCATCATCCTCTTCGTCTTCTGTCTGCTCGTCATCTCCAGTTGTCTCGTCATCACTGAACTCTATGGTCTTGTGGTTGGAGATCTGATAAGGACCAGAAAGGAAGAGGATAAGGGCACTATAGTATAAAGCACTGGAATACATGATGGCGTTAATGGGAAGACGTCAAAGCAAGGAGGCAAGGGACGTTTTGGAAATTTGTTTACATGTAGTGGGGAAATTCTACAAAAACACATTATACATGAGAAAGACTCTCTCACACACACACGCAACACTAACAAAAACACACAATGTGCCAGATACTAAGAGGATCTATGCTTGTTTATCTGCTGAGGGGGGAAATTCTCACCTCAAACTGCAATCCACTTCCTCATTAATGCTGTGCATTGCTGAATATTTCTAAATTATAACATCGTTGAAAACGTACAGTACATATCACTGACATTCTAAGAGCATTTATTCGGTACTTACTAACGTATTAATATCCATTGTTTAAAATATTGCATAGTTTTCACATACAGTAATACATATTGAAGCATAATACATATTTACATAGATAAAACTGTACAGAGGATTGTCAGCAAAAAAAAGGAAATGATTTGTATGCAGGAATGTGAACCAAATAATGGTTCAGATCAAAGACATTAAAAAATAATATAACAAATTAAAAATAAATGATAATATAAACATAAATAAACAAATGGAATAAATACATGGACCTATCGAGCAATCCTGTCCAATCAGGAGGTATGTAAGAAGTGATATGGGACAGAGGATAAGTGGAGAAATGACATACACTGTACACTGTAGGAAATACCAGCTGTTGGCATTACAGACATTCGCACAATGAGATTTTATTTTATTTTTTCATTAAATCTTTGAAATTCTATGAATCGGATGGCTGAAAAATGAAATGTACTGAAATAAAGGCTGGTCATCGCACAGAGAGTGGAACAGACTCAGATTAAGCCGGATGGATTTATTTTAAGTTGAGATATTGAGGGAGAACATCATCCCAGAACTGTCGAGGCTCCTGAGAGTCTGACCGGCGTTTTCTAGCCGCGCCCTTTCCACTCCTCAAGGTCTCTCGCTTTGATTTAGATTGCTTTGATATAAAGGAAAGCTTTTTGTTTCCTTTTCGGTTCTTCTCAGGCTCTTCTTCTGCAGCTTCTATTTCATTTGTATCCTTTTGATCATCTTCTTCTTCTTCTTCATTCTTCTCCTCTCCTGCTTGCTCACCTCCTTCCTCCTCCTCTTTTTCATCTTCACTGGCCTTTTCTTTTTTCCTTTCTTCACTCTCTTCATCTTTACTCTCCTGCTCCGATTCCTCTACGTCATTATCCTCACTTTCCTCTTCTTCTCTACCACTCTCATTTTCCTCTCCATCACTACCTTCTTCTTCACTTTCTGTTTCTCTTTCCATTCCCTTCTCCTCTTCCTCACTTTCCTCCTCTTCTTCTCCTTCACCCTCTTCCTTTTCTGCTTCACTCTCTTCCTCTTCCCCCACTTCCTCCCCACTCTCATCCTCTTCATCCTCAGTCTCCTCCTTTTCTGTTTCACTCTCCTCCTTCTCTTCTTCACCTGCTTCTTCTTCTTCCTCATTTACCTCCTTCCCTGTTTCACTTTCCTCTTCTTCATCCTCACTAATCTCCTTTCCTGCTTCACTCTCTTCCTCTTCATCATTACTCTCTTCTCCATCTTCTTCATCCTTACTCTCTTCTTTTCCTGCTACACTCTCTTCCTCTTCATCCTCATCTTCTTCATCCTCACTCTCATCCTCTTCATCCTCACTCTCATCCTCTTCATCCTCACTTTCATCCTCACCATCCTCACTCTCATCCTCTTCATCCTCACTCTCATCCTCTTCATCCTCACTCTCATCCTCTTCATCCTCACTCTCATCCTCTTCATCCTCACTCTCTTCTTTTCCTGCTTCACTCTCTTCCTCACTCTCTTCATCCTCACGCTCATCCTTCCCACTCACTTCCTCTTCTTCCTCACTCTCTACCTTTCCTGCTTCACTCTGCTCTGCTTCCTCACTCTCTTCTTCCTCGCTCTCTCCTTCCTCACTCTCCTGCTCCTCCATTCCACTCTCCTGTTCTTCTTCCTCACTGCCTTGTTCCTCTTTCTCACTTTCATTTCCACTTTCCTCTTCATTCTCTGTCTCACTTTTCTCTTTCCCAGCAGATCCTTCCTCTTCTTCAGAACTATTATGTTCTTCTTCTGCTGCTTGTTCATCTTCACTCTCATCTCCCTCACCATGATCCTCTGTGGTTTCACTAACACTTTCACATCCTAAACTTTTACTCTCTTCTTCACTTTTGTCCTCTTCTGGCTCACTGCTCTGGCACTCCACCTGTCCATTTGATTCTTTACTGTCCTCTTCCTCAGCATAGCTCTTTATACTTTCTTCATTTTCTTGCACTGAATTCTGAGTCTCACTTAAATCTTCACCCTCTCTTTCCTTCTTAACATGACTGCTCCCATCTTCCTCTGGCTCTGTCTCACTCCCCTCTCTTTGCTCTGTCTCTGTCTTACTTTTTGCCTCTTTATCCTCTCCTTCCCTGTCCTCCTCTTCACTCGACACTCTCCAAGTTGTGTCATCTTGATCTGTCATCTTGATCGTTCTGCTCTTCTCCCGTCCTTTTTCTAATCTCTCACTGTCCGTCATCGCTCTACTCTCCTCATCCTGACCTTCCTCCTGTGATAACTGACTAGTATCATAACTCCTACAGTCTTCATTTTTATCTTGAATTTTCTGCTCAGAAAACTCAGACAGGCTCCTCCCAGTTTCCTCACCTGAAGCTGCAGGCACAGGCATTACATTAATCGTAATCGCTGTCCTTTTGCTTACTTTCCTCTCCGGATCGTCACTGATCGAGTGAGCATTTGAGTTTGAACCACTAGTCTGTGAGGAGGTGATAGATGCTGCTCGGGACAGGAACTGACTGGAGGCTACTTCTTTCAGAAGACGCACAGGACTCTCAGTTGGCAGGTCGTCTATTAGTGACGTCACTCCCATGAGAGAACTGGGCAGTGTGTCCGCTGATTGTGACCTCACGCTGTCTGTTGAAGTGCCTACTGCTTCAAAGTCAAGCTCAAGCCCTTTAGTTTTCTGTTGTGTGACCACGTTGTGCTCAGGTTTGGTAGACTGGGTCTTCTTGGTTGGTACCTGTGCTTGATTATTCAGTTCACTACTTGTATTGCCATCCCATGTCTTTACATCATGCTCAGTGGTACTATCCAGTGATTTGCTTTGCACAATTATTGGCTTACATTTCACTTTCACTAGCTTGCTTTCAGACTGAGCAGTTATGTGTTTGACCTGTGAGATTTGAGTAGAAAACTCTCTAGGCAGCTCCTGCCTCCTTTTCTCAATGGCTTGTTGCTGTCTTTTGTCAACTGACCTTGCTTTGTATCCTGCTTTGTATAAATCATCTTGTCTAAAATGTTTATGCTTTTCTTCAGATTTATCAAATTCATCCTCGGTCTCAGTTTCAGCACATTTTACTTTACTGGAAAGTACGTTGATCTCAGACTCGTTTAAGTCCTTGTGACTTGGCTGGGCTTTACCTTTAGGTTTAATCTCAATTTCCTGGCTTTGCAAGTCAGGCTTAGCCCTTGACTTTGGCTGGCTCTCTGTTTTAGCTCTCTGTTTCCTAACTGTATGCCTTTTAAGCCTACGCTCATCCCCAGCGTTCCCTTTATCACTGTCACAGCTCTGAGAACTTTGTTGTGGAAAGCTGGAAAACTGAGAGGTGCCACTGTGACTTCTTCGAAACTCAGTAGGCAAGGCCGTGTATGAACTGAGCCCTGCCCAGCCTTTATCAGTGGCAGGGTCTTGTACAAGCTGCTCCATGACCTTACTGCACTTTTCCCCAGGTTTAACCTTCTTCTGTTTAAGCACCGGAAAGCAGAAGGGAAAATGAAAGAGTGAGAATAAGAAGGAGTGCAGAATAAACACAAAGATGAAAAACAAAGCAAAACAAAAGCTGCAGGGTCAATTACAGTGTGTTAAAGTGTAAAGTTTAGGATACAGTATACAGTACAGACCAAACGTTTGGACACACCTTCTCATTCAAAAAGGTTGAATTTGTATTATGGCAAGAAAAAAGCAGCTAAGTGAGGAAAAAAAACGAGCGGCCATCATTACTTTAAGAAATGTCCGAAAAATTGGGAAAACTTTGTGTCCACAAGTGCAGTCACAAAAACCATCAAGCGCTACAATGAAACTGGCTGACATGCGGACCGCCTCAGGAAAGGAAGACCAAGAGTCACCTCTGCTGCGGAGGAGAAGTTCATCCGAGTCACCAGCCTCAGAAATCGCAGGTTAACAGCAGCTCAGATCAGAGAGCAGGTCAATGCCACACAGAGTTCTAGCAGCAGACACATCTCTAGAACAACTGTTAAGAGGAGACTGTGTGAATCAGGCCTTCATGCTAGAACATCTGCTAGGAAACCACTGCTAAGGACAGACAACAAGCAGAAGAGACGTGTTTGGGCTAAAGAACACAATAAAGAACACAATAAAGAAAACTCTTTGAATGAGAAGGTGTGTCCAAACTTTTGGTCTGTACTGTATATACTTAAATAAATATACATGTATACAGTATGTACTGTGGATAGATARATAGACAGATAGATAGATACTGTACTGTAGATTTAGAGAGACAGATATAGAGAGCTTCCATTACAGCTTATTATACAAAAAAGTCGCCATTTCAGAAGGTTCAAATTGATAGGTTACATCAAGCAAAGAAAACAACTAAGGATATCTGAAATTACTGAAACTGGGTTAAGAACCCTTCAACACATTATCAAAACCTGAACGGATAGACAATAGACTCAGCAATGTTATGTGGCAATAAAATGAAGTTAGCTGACGACCTGAATATCCTGAATGACAAGGTTATCAGGTCATCTATGGAATTTTTCTATGGTTCTGGGAGCATGAGGAATCGTTTTCACACATAAACTGGCCACCACAACTGGTTATGTAATTAAAGCTAAAGGTTATAAAATTTAATTTTAGAGGGTCTGGTTTCAAGCAAATTAATACCATGTCACATCTCATAACAACTGACAGTGACTTCTCCATTTCTCCACAGCAAACCGGACCCTACCGGAAACTACCAGAACCTACCGGAAACTACCGGGACATACCGGAAACTACCAGAACATACCGAAAACTACCGGAACATACCGGAAACTACCGGAACATACCGGAAACTACCGGAACATACCGAAAACTACCAGAACATACCGGAAACTACCAGAACATACCGGAAACTACCAGAACATACCGAAAACTACCAGAACATACCGAAAACTACCAGAACATACCGGAAATTAGGGTTGAAATCACAGAGCTTAAAGTTTTGGTTTTTACACATACATCCACACATCTATACCAAAGGTGCTCAAATGGAAAAACTGATCTTGTCTGTGTGCTCACTGTAAGGGTCAAGCATTCAGTGCTGTATCATTCCCTGGTCTGCTATACACAACCTGACACACTTGTGGAGAATATGATGAAGGATGATTATATCACTTTTCTTCCTCTCTGTAGACCAGTATCAGTGTTTAGTCTTTACACCACTAAACCTTCCAATATGTTTTTGTTATTRAAAGGTTTTTTTTGCACTGTAACACTGATATACAGCACAATACTCTCTGTGTAAATGAAGATGGATTGTTTAGTTGGATTATGCAAATCCTGTGTTAGAAAACATCATTATTCCTTCCCGTACTGTATATTTATCCTTATAAACACCACTTAGATTGCTTACCTTCTGAACAGGAGACAAAGTAATAGTCTTCTCACCAGGATCCAGCTTCATTACATGAGTCTTTTAAAGCAGAGGGGGGAAAAAAATATGAAAAACAGACATTTTCTCTTAATAATACTATAATTATCACATATAATCAGGTCTATCGATGCAACCAGACAACACACAGACTTGTAAAGAAAAGAATATTATGCCCAGTGTATATGATTGCAAAGTATCCTACAGTATTTATTGTTTAAAATATAAACTCATATATGTTCATTATTCAGTGATCAGGTTTAAATGAGAAAATTCATTAATGATAAAATACTCCTTTTTGTACTCACTAAATTTAATAAATCAGTGGTTTCTCCCAAATCTTTCACACTTTCATTATCTTCATAGTTTTCAACAGGAGTCTTCCTACATACTTCATGTTCCTCTGTGACCTTGCCTATCAAAAACACATAAAATACACAGAAAAGTTCAAACATATCAGTATTAACAAATGTAATCAATAAAATAAAAAGGGTTTATTACCAGTGCTGCTGAGAAGGCCATTCCTCTGGAAACCATTTGTTGTTCTCTTGTTTAGTTGTGAGGGTAAAGTCTGACTGGAAGCAGGTAGAGACATATTAAGATGACCAGAACTAAGAGGTGGAAGAGTCCGGAACATCATCCCAAACTGCTCTGGAGAACGCTCCTAAAACGAAGGAGACAATGTGTTTATTAGCGATGGTACTGATCCCAAACTCAGGAATGGAATCAGGCTTATGACATTAATGAATGATACTACTACTAATAATAATGATAGTAAATCCCATGGGCAGCACGGTGGTGTAGTGGTTAGCACTGTCGCCTTGCACCACCAGAGTCCGGGTTTGATTTCCGACCAGGTACGATTCCCGTCTCTAAGTGCATGGAGTTTGCATGTTCTCCCCGTGCTTGGTGGGTTTCCTCCGGGTACTCTGGTTTCCTCCCATAGTCCAAAGATATGTAGGTTACGTTAATTGGCATTCCTAAATTGGCCGTAGTGTGTGAGTGTGTGTATGTGTGTGTGTGCACTGCGATGGATACCCCGCCTTGTGCCCCAAGTCTCCTGGGATAGGCCCCCTACTCCCCATATAGATAATGAGCTGTATAGATGATGAGTGAGAGAATAATTTCTGTTGAACATTAACAAAAAATTGTGGAATTTAGAAAATTGTATACTAGTTGTGCCCTTGACTTCACAATCTAATTCATGATCGTTTTAAAAAATGTCCAACGCCATCTGTTGAATTTTGGAATGAACTAATTTTTTTTACGTGTTACCATGAGGTGCGCGGAATGAAGACGCAAAAACACTTTAATTAAGTAGATTTCAATTGCACACTCATAAGYGTGCATAAAAAATGTACAGCGCCAGCTGTTGAATTTTGAGATGAACTAATGATTTTTTCAAGGTCGATTTGTTTTTAAGATATAAGGGTGTTTTCCATTTCAATTTCAAAGTAACATATCTTCTCCTCCCGTGGGCCGATTGTGATGAAAGAAAACCTCAAGCTGGGCCAAATACACCTGTGAAAATCCCATTAAAACAAAAATTCCCAAAAACATCTATTCTATTACTCATCATACATCTACCAAATATTTTTTTCTTCAAAATATCTTCAATGTACAGACATGCCAACTTTTCACTTTTATTATATATAAATATATTTTTTAAAAAGTGTATTTTTTGGATAAAATTGATTTACTGTATATGTACATATTTGCCTCTTTAAAGTGAAATAGCTTAACTGAAAAAAAAAAACTGTTTAAGCCATGTAATTTTTCATGCTTTTTCATAAAAAAGAAAAAATCAATAAAAAAAAAAAAAATCACCTGTCATCTCTGCATGAACAAAACAATAAACCTTGTGGTGGACTGGATACAACAATACAAGACCATTTTAAATTCTTCTCCTGTGAGACAAGAATAAGAACCTTTGAGTCTTTGGCAAACACTCACGCAATCCGGTCTCCAGCTTGCACATGATCAGCCTCATATTACTATTCATGCTGATGTCTGATGTAGACATTACACAAACCTGGATATCATATACAGAGATACATCTGCATTTTTCATTTGCACTTTGTAGCTGCTACATGATTGACATACAGTAGGCATACAGTAGAGGTACTGTATGCTTAATATAGTGGACAATGTGCGTATATAATCATGTGCTCTGTATTGTGCTATGTTAAACATCCACAAACTGGAATATTTTAGTTGGGCTTAAACCCAATTACTACCTTCAAATCACTACTCGACCTTCCCATGCAAAACTCGAAGTTTAACAGTTTCTTACACCTTTCTATTCACTATCACTGTAGTCATTATAATAAGATATGTTCTAACTGACTCACCCGCTCTCTGCGTCTGTCCCGGGCTGACAGACTTCTGTTCAGGCTGTGTCGAGACTCCGCCTCCCTGAGCAGCTTCTGCAGATGGTCTTCAGTCACATCATCATCCTCAAGTATTACATCTTCTGACCTTCTGTGCCGAGGTTTAGCCAACACTAGCATGTGACACCCACCACATGTAACCTAAAAACAACACAGACACCAAAACAGAGTACATGTTTGATGTATTTAGATGAAATAACTTGTAAGACATATAAGAATAGATGATGAAACCTACAGCCTGCACATTATATTTGAGGAATCGTGGACACAGGGTTGGTTTGAATTGGTTGGCGAAGTACTCCTCCCCTAGAGCCAGTTTCCCATGGCGGCCGTCACCAAACGTGTAGAGAAGTCCACTCTCTGAAATGAACAGGCTGTAATTAGAATAAAAAGGTACTCACTCCATAATTATATTACTACAAATAACCAATATATAAGAACATATAGAACTGCACCTATATTCTGTACATTTATTTACTGTAGGTCCAATACATGGTATTAGTGCTAAAATGTGTCTCACCTAGGTGAAAAAGTACATTATCAGATAGGATTATATGACACCATTTTCCATAACACTTGTGCTTCTTATCTCCTGATCCATGCTTTTGCATTTTTTGTAAATATAAATGTGTATGCATATTTAGCAAAACATATTTGCTAAATACAATTTCACGCCCTTTTATGTCTGTAGTGTACATAACCTGAATTCAAGGTTTGAACTCAAATCTTTCAATGATCTTAACAGTCATTCAGAAGAAACTTCACACGAAGATTTAGATTTCACATGAAAAGACATAAACCTGAAAAAGTGTATTATTTTAAAATGCTAAATTGTTAAGATATTACAACATGAATTTGACATGGTTACGGACAATACAGATTTTTTTTTAATTTTTTTTTTTTAGATTTTTAAGCTTTTCTCAAAAAAACAATTTAAGCAACATTTTTTACAGATCATATGTTTCTAGAAGCTTACACTAATTTTAATATCAATACCCAAAAAAATATGAAAAAACAACAAATCTGAATTTTTTAGAAAAGCAATATTGGTCACTTCCATGTTGCATAAACTTCAGTGGTTGTTTCTTTGGCACACACATTTTCTTTATTATATGTATACATACACATAGATTCTGGGTTTTGGCCGTTAAAAATTTATATAAAAAATAATCAGAACAAACTTCTATTTCACTATTTACCTACACAATTCAATTATGCAATCTTTTAATCTGAGATCATTTCGAGATTATTTCATGATTAATATCTAAGCAGAAATATTTCTGATGTTTTTTGTTAAATAACCGCACACATTTCTTGTTGCTATAAATGAAATGTCTTTGTTTTCTTTATTTTGCTTTATTTTGCACTGGACTACAGGGTTAAACACATACTGAGGAACACAAATCAGTGGAGGATTAAATTAATGAAAGTTTTTTTTGTCTATCTTTTCAGTGAATCTGTAGCTCATGTAGCTATACTTCTGCTTTATAAGCAACCATGAAATATTCTTTATGAGCATTAGTTACATTCATCTTACAAATAATAATGACAATTTACTGCATTTGAAAGCAACAAGAACAGTATGTCTAAAGGGAACATTAATGAACCACATTACATGTAAAATGAATAGATGTAATAAAAAAAGACCAGTTTAATACAATAAAACAGATAATGAATAAAAGATCCCTGCAGAAAATATCCAAATACCAAGGGGCTAAGTGGTCGTCCCAAGTATGCCACACACACACACACGCACACACACACGCACACGCACACACACACACAAACACACACACACATACAAACACACACACACATACAAACACACACACACACGCAAACACACACACACACACGCAAACACACACACACACACGCAAACACACACACAC
>QMIH01001728.1:49652-80034 GCA_003987875.1 Clarias batrachus | reverse complement strand
AAACTTCTTAATGATTCCTCTCACAGTAGATATGGGCAGGTGCAGGCGGGTGGCTATTTTCTTGTACCCATTGCCTGACTTGTGAAGGTCGACACACTTCTGCCTTACTTGAATGGTGTGTTCCTTTGTCTTTCCCATATTGAAGAGTGGATAAGAGAAATGGCCTCTGTCACGTCATATTTATACCCCAGAGAAGCAGGAGGTGAAGGTGATGATGAATTACTAATTAAATGATCCTAGATTCTCAACTTTGTAAACTCCTGTAGAAATGTCAGTGTGACGATATGCTTCTGCAATAAAAACTGAAGTTATTTTAAGGCTTTAACACATTTAAACCAGGGGTGCCAATAATTATGGAGGGTACTGTATATGCTCAACATCCACTTTAATAGGAATTAATAGGAATAGTAGTACCTTGTTCATTTATGCAGTTATCCAATCAGCCAATCATGTGGCAGAAGCACCAAATTTTACAGCTACAGATACTGGACAAGAGCTCAAATCAAACATCAGTGTGGGGAAGAAGTGCGATCTCTATGACATAGCATGGTATTTGGGTTACTCTGCTTTCAGCCAAGACAGGATCTTTGAACTGAACAACTGAAGATTAAAAAAAAAAAAACTAAAAATAATTTCCTAGTTATCACCTGTCCAATTTGGGCCCACGTTGGCCTCAGGTTCTTTGGTCTCAGATGCTTTGACTTCCTACAGACTCCCTGCCAGCTCAGACCAATCTGGTCCTTCTCGTCTAATCGCACTCATCAACAATATGTTTCAACCTGCTGACCCACTGCTGTTGTTTTCTGCACCATCCAGTAAAGAGCCCAGGACTCCTCTGTATGAAAATCCCTGGAGAAGATTGGCTGATCAGATAACTGCATGCATGTGTAGGTGTGAAGTATAAAACACTTACATGTGTAAACAAGCGTATGAGTTCTTCCACAAGCAACAAGCTTGACGTTTTCAGATTTCAAGGCTTGAAAAAAWTATACATTTGAATGTTAGTTTCAAAAGCCACATTTAAATCATTCTGAAGCTTCTATAAAACACATGCACACATACAGTGATGGTGACTGTAGGCGCTTAGGTGTGTGTGTGTGTGACAGACCATTAAATACAAGAGTGCAAGAGTGTTTACCTTTAACACAGGTAGGTTTGTTCACACTGATCTTTTCGCCCAGGCCTAGCTGTCCCCAGTTATTACTGCCAAACATGAACAATTTTCCATTCTCTACATTAAGAGAGAAAAAAAACCCAGACAAATACAGATTGCTTCCTGACACAAACGTTTCTGTATAACAAATGGTAATAATGTCTAAAAAAGAAGTACATTCGACATTAATCATACTGTACCTGTAATTAGTGCAGTGTGCTCATCTCCGCATGCTAGCTTTAAAGGGACGTCATTTTTCAACCAGAACTTGCTGGGAACATTGTCTGCAAATTTACTCTTGCCGAATGTGAACACAGCTCCCGTTTCTATCAGAAAACAAAAAAAAAGGATGAAGCATTCTTTTGGCCAACCGTCTCTTATGAGAATTTTCCTCTTTTAATACTTATGAGGGGTGTTCAAGTCAAACCAGGACTTTTAATTGTGCAGAATAACAGTACACAGTTATGAGAGTTAAACTGAGAGTTACCTCCCTTTATTTCTCTATATAATCCTCTGCTACACTAATCCAAGTGTTTCATTAGTGCTTGGACACAATCAAGGTAAAAAGATTTCTCAGTAAGCCGGAGCCATGATTGGACTGCCGAATCTGATGTTTCATGTTTGAAATTCTGGCCTCCCAGGAACTCCTGTCATGGCCCAAATATGTGGAAATGGAAGTTACTGTCAAATTGGAATCTGACAATAACTCCCAGACAAGTATCCGTAATGTACAGAACATCATTCATGGACGAACTGTCTTCTTTAAAATGTTACACCATGTAACTGTTACTGCAGCTAAGAGTCTTATCACCGCACTGTGGTTGAAGCCTTCTGTAAATGTCAATTACTTTTACGCCTTTATTTTTAAGAAATGTCACAAGTCCCAGTTTGACTCGAACACCCCAATACTTAATTTGAATGGTTTAATAAATGCACTGAAAGAAAATGTCTTATATCTTATTTATTTCTGTCTTTCATCTATTCTTTCATCACTAATCTTAATTCTACACCACATTCTACTGCATGTCCTCCCAGCTACACTAATTCACTTAGTTTAATAAAATAAATCACTCACTACTCCTCTTTAACTACTCACTACCCCACCTGCTAGGATACAGATACAGATCTTCAGTTAAACATCCCAAATTTGACTAATTCTTCATCAAGTTAGGATGAAGGGGGAACAGTTAACTGGACTGAGGAACCAGAGCTGTCCAGGCAGCACAAGGCGAAGTTACACAGTACTGGGCATAATGTTTTGTGATGCAATATTATGGATGAGCGCTGTATATATATATATATATATATATAAAAACATATTTCCAATAGTCAATTACAATTTTGGCACTACAAACACACAATATATTATATTGTGAACACTGGAACTCACAGTAGAGCTCCAAATCTATTCCAGCCCCTGTGTACAAAGCAGGGACCATGAAAACAAGGATGGTATACCAGAACACACATGGTCTCCACAGAGCCCTCACCTCAACCCCATGGAACTTTGGTCTCCTTGTAGAATCATCAGTTCCTCACATAGCGTAACAAGAAAATCCCAACAGCCATGCGGCAAAATCATGCAGAAGCCCTTCCCACTTATACACATTTGGCTGATCTGAAGGTGGGAGCTTCGAGCGAGCCCCAGCTACACCAGGTTGCTTTTGTTGAGCCCTTGAGCAAACCCCATTAACCCTACTTGCTCCGGGGCGCTGTATCATGACTGACTCTGCGTTCTGACTCCCGTTATGCTGGGATATGCGAAGAAAGAATTTCACTGTGCAGTAATATGTGACAAATACAAAACAAACTTAAAACAAAACTTTTACTGTTTTAAAAGAAACGCTGATTTCCTTGAATGCTTGTACTTATGACAGTGTTTTAAAATTCAATATACCTGCCCTGGGGTTTACTAGCAACATCACTAGGCTTAAAGTGTCTTCAGATACAAATGGAGCTGGATTTCAGGTTATGAAAAAAAAAACACATTCATAGAAATCACATGGAAACTGACACAAAATGCTGTAATGTGCTTTAGGCATAACACCCACATTGACAGCTTACAAACTTACTCCTTCCTCTAAATATTCCATGACAAACAACTAACTAACTGAGCACATGAAATAAAACTCACTATGACATTTGAGCTTAACCATAACTTATGAACATAAAGATTTTTAGCAGATTTTAAATACCTGTAAATCCCCTTACAATAAGTTATTTCAAACATCATTCCCAATCTAAACCTTCTTATGTAATGATGAAAAATTGCAATCATACAAGTAGTTCTGGGGCAGTTTAAATTTTATAAATACATCAAATCTAAATTTAATAATCAGCTAAAGAGTTATGATCACTCTGACTTACTCAGTCAACGTCTATACCGTTTTATACTGTATACAGGATATATCGTATATCTAATCAGGGTATATCCAATCTATCCGAGGAATCTTAGGCACGAGGCGGTCAATTTAGTTTGTTTTAAATATAATTTTTATACGTAATTACATTTTTTAAAAAGTTTGTTTGTTCTTAAATACTGTACATCTAAAAAGTAACTGCAATAGTATAGAAGTTGTATTGTTAAATATAGGAGAGAGAGAGAGAGAGAGACCAAGAGAAGGGGGCGTGGCTTGGTTGTCCCTAGCAACGCACAGAAGCTACTTTTCAGCGCCTTGAAATAAACGACAGCTATTTACTCTACAGAAGAGAAACGGCTTGGGTTATTATGATGTGTTTTCATGATTTGTTGTTTATTCTCTATCATTTTATTTTAGTACCACTTCCTATCTAAGTTCCTCTTCTTTTTTGCTGTTTTTTTTAACGTTATCTAACGTTGCAATGCCGGTACAAATGCACATATCCGATAGCTTTGGGGCTTTGCGATTGCTGTCTGGAGACAAGAATGCAATTATTAACTTTAACAAACATAACTAGCTCATTTTTAGCGATAATAAAGCAAACATGTTAAACCTACCTGGGATCTCATCCTCTGTATCTCCAGCCATCTCTACGGTAATCAGCTTACTACAATTCACTTCCGGTTCACCGGCGCACGAAACGTCACTTCCTGCTTACTTGTTTTTTTTGTTTTGTTTTTTTTGTATGACACCAATTGCGCATTATTATAATAATTATCATAATTATTAAGATGATTATTATTGTTATCAGTCTATAATTTATCTTTTCATTTTGTTTTGTTTAAGCGTCCACTTCCGGTGTCGTTGTGCTTGTCGCCCTGGTGTTCCGTCCTCGGCTCAGAGAGAAGCTTCCAGGATTATTTTTCCCAAAGCTTTCAAAATGAGATTTACTTTTGGATAACAGTAGTATGGAAGCGGTTTTTCTTTCCCTCCTACTACATTTTGTCTTGTTTTGTCAAGATGAGAAGCAGCTGAACGTTTCAGAGCGGCAGTTGGCTGAGTTATAATCTTCCTGATTTTTACTGCCATAGTAATAATAATAATAATTAAAACAATAATGGAAGGAGTGCTGTACAAGTGGACTAATTACATGACAGGTAACTACATTATACGGCAACAGAATCTGCTGGGCTGAAATGCACATAACTGCAAGTCTGTAATGTAAAAATATCTATAAAGATAAAAAAATATATGTACAGAGCATCTGAAATATATTTTCATACAAATAATAAGTTACATGTTATTGAAGTTTCAGTTTCTACTACATGTCATCTATCTATCTATCTATCTATCTATCTATCTATCTATCTATCTATCTATCTATCTATAGTATCTGTGTCAATCTGTCTGTCTGTCGCTTTTTGAATATTTTTTGATAGATGTGAAATTAGATTGATTGATGTGTTTGTTCATTTTGCAGGTATTTAACTAAAACAAACATAGCCCTAAAATCATACAAGGTAGTATCAAAAAGTTTCGAGACTAGTTTCGTAACATACCAACAGATGCCAACACAAGTTTGCACGCACAATCCTTCATAAGTCAGTGTGCCAAAAGACATCATCCTGTGTACATCAGGAGTGCAACTGGTGATATTCTGAACACAAGCATTACCACGTCTGTTATTTCGTCATGGACAACAAGTTAGTTTCACGTTGCCCAGAACCTGAAACTTGCCAAATCTGCAACAGAGATGTTTAACATGATTGATCAAGTTTACATCAATACTGCAACAAGTCATTTAAATGGCACACGCGCGTCAAGAGCAGAAGAAACCTCACCGGAAGACCTTCAACGTGCTTAAAACCCTTTGAGAATGTCAAATCCATTCGTCAACTTCTGCATGATGATCATCAGAGAACAATCCACAACATTGCTGCCAGTGTGTGTGTGTGTGTGTGTGTGTGCGTGTTATACATAACAGTCCAGGCAATCCTCCCATGTGATTTGAACATGCGCCGTGTTGCTGCCAAGTTTTGTCCCCAGGCTGCTGACCTCAGAGCAGAAGTGTCAAAGGCTGCCAAGGACTCCGTCAGCGTGCCGTGGGTGACCCGTCCTTCATGTCAAGCATCATTAGCAGTGATGAAACTTGAGTGTATGGGTACGACCCTGAGATAAAGCAACAGTCTTCACAGTGGAAGAACCCATCATCTGCACGGCTGAAAAAGGCGAGGCAGGTCCACAACTCGACCGAGTGCAAACTCGTTGTCTTTTTTGACATTCGCGGCATTGTGCATTGAGAATTTGTCCCCTGGGACCAGACCATCAATAGCGAATTCTTTTGCAAGGCTTTAGGAAAGTGACCGGCTCTGTTGCGTGCAAAGATCAAATTCGTTTTGATATCCTCTCGTAAGAATCACTTCAGCACAGAGCCGGAGCCCAAACGTTTATTATATAATTACATAGTAAACTATTTACTATCTTTTTTCTTTTTTTTCTTCATTACCTAAAATTTAATGTCCACTCGTCTGTGTTTGTTGCACTTCCAGCAGCTGAGTCGAGTCAGAGTTGAATCATTTTCTTGTCACTCGCGCAGCATTAGAGTGTAAATGAGGCTTAATTGCTCACCTGTCAACAGCAACACACTGAGAAACACTGCATTACACAAATCAACGACGAGATTTATTATGTTTTTAACTTGATGAACTTGTGTGTTGTAGGATGGCAGCCACGCTGGTTTGTGTTGAACAATGGAATCATTTCATATTACGACTCACAAGACAATGTGTGCAAAGGCAGCAAGGGCAGCATAAAGATGTCAGTGTGTGAAATTAAAGGTACTTTATCAACAATTTATATCTAGTAATTATTTATCACTATTTTTTTGTAGGACTCAAACCATTTATTTTCAGTCTCAAAGTGGTAGCTTTTATTTGACCTTTTCCTTCTTGTAAATCAGTTCACCCGACTGATAATACCAGACTGGAGCTGATCATACCAGGAGAGCAGCATTTCTATGTGAAGGCTGTGAATGCGGCTGAGAGACAGAAATGGCTTGTGGCGTTAGGAAGCTCAAAGGCAGGCCTTGCTGACACGAGAACCAAAAAAGAAAGAGGTCTGAGATTCTTTCTTGCCTTGTTTTGCAGTAGTGTGTCTGGAATTTATGGAGCATGGGTTTAAAATCAAGATGCCTATGCTCATGTGTTGCAGAATTAACAGAGACCACAGAGTCTCTGAAAACCAAGATGTCAGAACTGCGTCTGTACTGTGACTTATTGATGCAACAGGTTCACACCATTCAGGAGTCGGTGGAACAAGAGGGAGATCATGCTGAGGTCAGTCAGTCACTGTACACTGCAATGTTCTGTTTCAGTTAAAGCAAGAACAGATTGCTAACATACTAGCTTAGTTTTTTTCTACTACCAAATTCTTAAATAATAAAATTTAAATTTTTATTTGACATGTACACATATACAGTATGATATGAAGAAAAGCAGAGTTTTCAATAGGAATATAAATATAAAATAAGAGCTATTTTTACAAATGAAAAATAAAGAAAAATATAGAAATAAACTTTTAGCGGTAAAAATACTGCTATTAAAATTGAAAATAAAATTAATATATAATAAAATTAAAAAACAATTGAAGTGGAATGTAGAAGCCATGTCCAGTCATGGGCAAGACAAAGTGCAGAATGTGCAGATTGATGTGCAAGTTCACAGTTCACAGTTCCGTGGTGTGTAAACGCGCTATATGTAATGTGTGATTAGCATCATGGTGGGTTGTGAGAAAGTAGATCAGAATGCTAAGTCCTATGTGGTGTTGTGATTGAGAGTTCGGATAAATAATTCAAATTCAAATTTTATTTGTCACATACACAGTCATAGACAGTACGATATGCAGTGAAATAAACGACGAGCCTAAACGACCGCCTGTGGCCTTAAAATAAAAGACTATACAAGAAAATATAATATAAGAAAAATATAAGAAAACCTAGCTGTACAAATTGGAGACAAAATGATCCTGTACAAATATAGAAAAATATAGAAATGTATGGAAATTTTAATGTGGGAATGAAGTGAAACGGGGCGGGGTGGAAATATGCCTTTTGTGTCTAATTTAAAGTGACTTATGTGAAACCAATTAAGGAAATAAAATAGAATATGTAAATGTGTATGAATGTGCAGGTGTGCAGTGTCCATAAGTGTCCATGAATGATGAATGTCCAGGATGAGGGCAAAGAGACTTAAGTGTGAATGTGTAAAATGGTTTGGTCCTGTGTGGTGTACTGATTGAGAGACTGATTTAATAATTGCACAGAGCTGCATATTTTATTAGTAAGATAAAAAAAAATTATAAGGCTGTAATAAAGACACTTTCTATTTGTTCTACTGCTATATAATTATTTGCACAGTTAAATTTTTTTGGGGTAGTTTTGCCTCAGTACAGCACCACAATGATGTAAACCATTTAGGAATTGCAGTCATTTATTGCACAGTCTCTCAATTTTCACTTTGTGGGTCTTTCTGCCTTATGTTTGGTTATCAGTAAGTATAAAGCACACTCAGTTATGTTGATTATGATTTTTCAATTTAAGAACATACTTTTTGAGTTATTACTGCTATGTTTCTGGGTCTTTATGCATATGAAGCGCCATCCTATTACTTTGGCAGTGTTTGTTTGAATCTGAGCAGGAAGTATAACTTTTCAGAATTTATCGTGCTTCGTCTGTCAGCAGTCACATCATCAATAAACACCAGTGAGTCAGTTCCACTGCCAGTCATACATGCTCCTGTCTACCACTTCCTCCACCATGTTTTACAGATGACATGCTATGCTTTGGATCATGTGCCTTTCCATTCCTTCTCCATACCCTTTTTTTCATAAGTCTGGTAAAAGTTATCCTGGTTTCATCTGCAAAATAATTTTTTTTCATAGCTGAGCAGGCTTTTTTTTATATATGTTTTTTAGCAAAGTCTAATTCAACCTTTCTGTTGTTGAGTGTTACTGCTGCTTTGCATGCTGGAAAGAGCACCAATTTACAACATGGCGCACACCCACATTTTGAGAGTTCTCATGAACAGTCCCCCAGACCTTGTATTTCCTTCATTTTTGATAATAATGAGGAGATTGGCCAGTCTGTTGACCAGTTATTTTTGAGCCTTTGAAAATGGATGGACTAACTGGGGAAAATAATAATACAGTGAAACCTTGGATTGCGAGTAATGCGGTTTCCGAGTGTTTTGCAAGACGAGCAAAGATTTTTTATTTATTTATTTTTTTACTTGAAAAATGAGCAAGTCTTGGTTTACGAGTACCGAATATCATGCATCACGCATGCGATTCTTGTTTTGACGCAGAGCGTCACATGATCACAACTGAGCCAATAGTTTTTCTCTCTCTTGCGCTGCAGAATTGTGGGTAATCGTCTTCCCTGCTGGGTCTTAGTGCCCGTCTCTCACTGGTATAATCAACATCCGTGCATGCATGTTCAGTTTAATTTGTTTTAGTCTTACTTTATATATTGTATTAATTATTTTTATGTATTTATTTTTTGGGGCTGTGGAATGAATAATTTGAGTTTCCATTATTTCTTATGGGACAATTTGCTTTGATWTATGTGTTTTGATATATGAGCCCCCTTCCGGAATGAATTATGCGCAGAATCCAAGGTTCCACTGTACATGGCTATTATTCMTAAACTGTTAAACCCCTTGAATTAAAGCAAAAAGCTCTACATTTCCATCACATATTGATTTTGCTTTATTTCAAATCAATATTTTGGTGATGTAGGCAAAATTCTGAAAATCATGTGCCTGTCCAAAAATGAGTAGAGCCCACAAGTTAATTTAGTTAAATAAGCTTGGGCGGCACGGTGGCTTAGTGTTTAGCATTGTTGTCTTGCAGCTCCAGAGTCTGGGATCAATTCCCGACCAGGTTTGTTTCGTGCGTCTGTGTGCATGTTTGTATGTTCTCCCCGTGCTTGGTGGGTTTCCTCCGGGTACTCTGTGTTTCTCCCACAGTCCAAAAACATGCAGTTTGGGTTATTTGGCATTCCCAAATTGCCCATACTGTGAGAATGAGTGTGCGAGTGCGTGCATATGTGTGCACTCTGTGATGGATTGGCACCCTGTCCAGGGCGTACCCCACCTCATGCCCCAAGTCTCCTTGGATAGGCTCCAGGAAACCTCACGACCCTGTACAAATGATTAAGCGGTGTAGATGATAAGTGAGTTATAAGAGTGAGGGATTAAAGTTCTTTATTCATTTTTTATGTTTATCCAGACGAGGAATGAGGCGTCGTCTTTGTTGAGCGCTACGTGTAACACCTTCATTCAGACACTGGAGGAATGTATGAAGATTGCTAATTTGAAGTTTCAGACAGACATGCTGCAAGCGAGTCCTCCAGACCCGCTGATGTCCCCCGTCTCTCCGTCTCCCATCCAAATGGCCAGAGTGAGTACCTCAGTTTACCTGCTATAAATCACTGCAAAATGTCGTGAAATTATATTGTGTAAACATTAAAAATATCCGTTTCTCCCATTTTCTTTACTGAGTAGATGAAACGCTCCATCAGCCATCCAGGCACCTACAGCTATGACCGGTAATAATATTCTGCCATTTACGTAAATTTAGTGTGTCTCAGTGTGGCCGTTTTCCTAAACGCTCAAGTTGTTTCTGTAGGTCCAGTGCGCTGATGGAGCCCAGGTCAGCACAGAGACGCACGCGGACATGCTCAGATACTGAGGCTCTCAGTGACGGTGGTGCAGAAGAAATGGAGCGTGAGTCATCGTGCATGAACACACACGCACACAAAACCACAGAGACTGCTGACTGCATGGAATTTAAAGAAGCATAGTCATTTGCAAGTGCTATTTCAGTAACGCTTTTTAATAACCTCAGGATGTACGGTGGTCATTTACGGAGGCCATTTTTTAGAGGACACAGTTTCCTCTCTTAAAACTTCTCTCTTGTAAGAAAATATAAAAGTAAATCTTGCTTATAATAATCCATATGCATAATTCAATTTGATTTGATGTACAAACTTATATTAAAAATATTTACACCCGTATTAATAATGTTCTTTTAAAAGCATTTTACAATGCTAGTTTTTATAAGGATTAAATACACAGGGTGAGTCAAAAATGTTCCACACTGTGTCTGTAGGATTTATTTTAATTAACTTTTAGAAAGGACAAATACATAATTGTTGACATTCGTCCATCTGTCAACAAGCTTTTATATTTCCTCATTAAAAAATGTTTTAGGCCGAGCAGAGAGCCACGAATGCACTGCTGTCTTCACTTCTTCATCAGAAGTCAAACAGGTGAAAACTCGATGGAGTGAGATCAGGACTATAGGGAGGATGCTTGAACACCTAATAACAAAGTTCTTGCAGAGAGTTGAGAGTGTAAGCAGAAGTGTGCAGATGTGCACCGTCATGTGAGATCACAACGCTTTTGGATAGCAGTCCTCTGTGTTTAATCCGAAGTTTGGGCTTCAGCTCTTCAATAAGTGTCTCACTTTAACGAGCACTGTTGATTGTTGAACCTTTTTCCTGATAATGTTTCAATACAGGCCCTCCAGAATCCCAGAAAGCTGTAAGCTTTCATGAATTTTCCAGTTAATGGTTGACTTTTTACGTTTTTCTTGGATGTTTCGTAGTGATGAATCCGTGTTTCATCACCAGTAATGATTCTCTTTAAGAAACTTTCACCTTTCTTAGAGTCATTTGAGTAACGTCCAAATTCTGTTGCCAGAAATCCAAACGTTTCTGTTTACACTCTGCTGTGAGTTGTTTCGGCTCCCTCAGACAAAAAAAAAAGATTATCACTGCATGCTGCTCTTCTTCCATGCAAATCACATGAGGATTATAATTTTTGCTTGCAGCACAGTTACAAATGAACTGTTGTAACACATTCACACTTGCACAGCAGTGACTGGGGAGACAGGAGCCTTGAACAGAGAGCGCATTATAAGACACCCAACAGAAGTTTCTATATAACCGGAGTGCAGATCACTTTGGACTCGCCCTGAGGGTCTTTATAAAGCGGCTTTCATTATCAGCTCCATGTCAACATTTCATCCAAAAATATTTAAATGATAAAATAAATATACTAAGCAGATGACTAATTTGACATTCAAGACAAGAGTTTTTCTTTTTCTCTGTTAAGTCTTTTCAACTTTTTCTTATTTCTTGTTTCTCACCCAAAAGGTCCCATGTTGTTGCACAAAGTCAGTGTAAACGGCGACGGCGCACCGGTAATTCCTGAAGAGATCGGCACGGGGACATGTTTAACAATGGAAACGGACACTCCGGAGTCAGACTTATCACTTTGAGTGCAGAGTTTTCGGGTTACACAAACAAGAGGAAATGTGCTGACGTGCAGCTGCTGCTTACAGCTCAGCGTTACTGATGTTTAGGAAGTATTATTTTCCTCAGTGAAGAATTTCATTGCACTTTAATAAGAAAATGTCAGAAAACAAAGTTTGAATGTTTGTATTGGTTTTTTTATTTGTTTTTTTTCCCCCCTTTCCAGGTCTTTTAATTTGCCACATTGTTTGGTTTGTGATACAAAAGTTAATCAGTGAAAAGTATTTCACTTTGGATTGCACAAGTGACGTGTATCCGTTTGTGAAGAGAACCTTGATGAGTAAGGTTTTAGTGCCAAGTGAGTGGCGATACTGTGAGTGTACTAACATTAAAGGGTAGTTCTACCTTGCTTTTCCAAAAATCTTGTATAATTTGCTGAGCGAGAAGTCATCACTGATGCACTTGAACCTCTAGAATGTTAGTAATGTTGCCCTAGATGGTAAGATGTTAATCTCTCTGGTTCTCGCTGAGATCCGTATACATGGACCACAACCATGACATGCTTTTGTGTTTGTTATGTATCATGTAGCGTGGTAAATGACATGCTGCACACAGCATTGAAAATAATGTTATTTAGATTACCCACAATAATTCTGAACATATGGAACTGCACTTTAGTTTCTTTCACAAATATACTTTTTTAAGAGAATCTATGTAACTGAGCAAAACCTGAGCAAATTATGTTGACATTTTGGAAAATCAATAGAATTTCTCATTTCTTTGATGCTTTATGTTTGCTTTGTTGTGCACTTGGCATGCCGCAGTGTTTACGCAGTTATTATGCAAATCCACACTTTTTTTTTCAATTTATTTATTAAGTTGTCAGATTTTACCTTTATTTCCCCTATATACAGTACATTATTTTGCCTTAAAATCGATTCTTCGCATGGAGGAAGCTGATACGTTGATATATATATTTAATGTAGGAAAATGCATTAAAAGTATGTGGGATGATTTGTTTTTTAACACCTTTTATCTAACTTGTAGATGGCATTAATGCTCAACATTCTGTCTTAATGAAATGGAGAGAGTGTGAACTGCACATTGTTTAGCACAGCTTTAACTCCTTTACTCTTCACATTTATCTGCTACCAAATTTTACCCATTGGGATTCTGAGTGTTTTTCTTCAAAATGTAGTGGGGGAGGGGAATGCAATTTAAATGATTGTATGAACGCGCAGAAGGAGTTCTGGTTGATGATTGTAAGAATCAGTACAGACGAACATTACAGAGTAAATCTGTTATCTGCTGAACCAGACACTTTATGTTAACGCTCAGCTAAAGCAGAACTGAAACAGAAAGACGCAGCCCTATGTGCTCTTCCTTCCTTGAACATTTATTGCTTTTCATTTATTTTATGATTTTGTACATTTTAGTAAGGCATTCTTACAACAACTTCAAGAGAATAAAGTAGTTTTGAAGCATAATGTATTTCTTTATTGAGATTTGCATTTAGCACATTTCCATCCACATATATATATATATATATTTTTAAGTCTCATAAATAAACTGATTAACATGTGGTTAAAATGAGTGACACAAATTAAGGTCTTTTATTTTGCCACGTTTGTTTTTAGTTAATCAGTGAAGATTATAGAAATCTACTTTGGATTGCACAAGTGACGTGTATTCGTTTGTGAAGAGAACCTTGATGAGTAAGGTTTTATTGCCGAGTGAGTGAGTGTACTGACATTAAAGGGTAATTTTGCCTTGTTTTTCCAAGAATCTTGTAAAATTTGCTGAGTGAGAATTCATCACTGGTGCACTTAAACCTCTAGAATGGTGCTTGGAGACCATAAAGGTAGAAAGTTTTCTCAATAGGCTGGAGCCATGATCAGACTGCCTGCTCACATCTGAATGGATGGCCTCCAAAGAGCTCCTTTAATGGCCCAAACATGTGGAAATGGCTCGGAGCGAGGTCAGGACTGTACGGGGGAATGTGGTGATAACTCACAGCCGAGTTTTGGTGAATATTTGTATGTACTGTTCCCACAGACATGCGTTTTTTCCACAAGTGGTGGACCAGTTATCCATCGATTTTTTTCAAGGATCAGACGTTATACTCACTAAATGTTCATAGGAACGGATGCAGTAGTCTCTGAGTCACCTCGTCAAGGATCACGATGTACAGCGGTACAGCCTTCTTTAAAGCGTTTGCACCTTTCAGATGTTCTTTTGCGCCTTCCAATACATTTTCAGTAAATAATCATGAATCATTTTATTTATTTATTTTATTTATAGTGACATTTAATGCTGTGGAAAAT
The DNA here is from genome assembly GCA_003987875.1 of Clarias batrachus. Taxonomy (NCBI): domain Eukaryota; kingdom Metazoa; phylum Chordata; class Actinopteri; order Siluriformes; family Clariidae; genus Clarias; species Clarias batrachus. The sequence goes on along the minus strand of QMIH01001728.1, from coordinate 65,883 downwards.
CCACAAAACAATCTATCACGTGTTATTAACAAGATATACAGAATTATTTCCTAATCCTTTTAATTTTCTCCATCTCCATTCATCTATCCATCCACTTTGGCATTGCTCATTGCCTGCACAGCCTGTGACTTTCTCATTACTGTTCAGAAAGTTACGTTGCTGAGGACGCCAACCTACAGGTGCACAATCCTTCTAGCAGAAGTACGGTTAACGGACATTAGGGACATTTTTTTTTTTTGATGATGATGATGATGATGTTTGAGGTGTATTTTGGAGCAAAARAATTATTCTGCTGCATCAAGCAAACAAAACAACTAAGGAGAATTAAATTACTAGAACTGGGTTAAGAACCCTACAACAAATCTTGAAAAACTGGAAGGATAATGCTGAACCATCAACTTGATCACTTAAACACTTGAAGTTGCATGGAATAAAATCAATAACGAGAACTGTGGTTATGCTCAGAGGTGGAAAGAGTACTAAAATTTTGTACTCAAGTAAAAGTCCTGTTACTTCAGTGAAGTTTTACTGAAGTACAAGTAAAGTTACCATTATAAAAATCTACTAAAGTAAAAGTAAACAGGAGCTCATAAAAAATTTACTCAGAGTAACCCCTTTTTTTTAACAGCAGGGTGGGATGAGGCATTCTAGCGTAGTTTAAAAAAATATGAGCAGATATAGCAAACTAGTTGTTTTTAACTGAAGGAACACTTTTACATAATAAATCTGTTGTCTTTCTTGTGCTTTCCTGTACCATCAAAGTGGTCACTTAAATATGGTGTTACGTCCCAGTCTAGTGTCTGTCGTCCAGCAAGAGAATGGTTCAGGGTTTGATTTTAAACTGTATGGAAATGGTGGTATATGGCAGAAAGAACTAGATCCACTCATTAACTGATGAAAGAAACACACACACACAAAACAGGAGGAGGATCAGATTCAGGGTAGACTCAGGCCAAAATAATAAACTAAATGGTATTTATATTTAGTAGCTAGATTACCTGCAAAAAAATAAAATACAGGTCCCTTCCCTGACTCCCTAAACCAAAAACCGTGAATAAATTCCCTCTTCCCAAAATAAATGGCAGCCACGCCCCTACTACTGGTGAGTGCACAAACACAGTGAAATTATCTACAAATATAATTCAAAAGTCAAAACCAGAATACACAACCAAATACCAAACCGCCAAAATCACAACCTCTTTCCCGCYTCTCTCTCCGGTTTATATATGGTGGCGCTGATTGATGACGTCACTGTCAGGGCGGAAGCGACCGTGTGGAAGGTCAGGTAGACGCCGGTGTGGGAAAACAGTCAGAAAACCTGGAGTGGAGTCTGGAGCGGCGCGCGACCAGGACACGAGACACACACGCGAGCGCAACCAAGCGTTAAGCAGAATGTTTTTTTGCCTTTTCATTCATTGCCTTGTTTTTTTGTTTTACTCAGTAGCGCATATGATTTAAMAYKTAGCGAATTACAATACTTCAAACAAAACATACTTAAGTAAAAGTAAAATTACAGATTTTAAAAACTCAAAATACACAAAAAAAACTATTCAATTACAGTAACGCGAGTAAATGTCATTCGTTACTTTCCACCTCTGGTTATGCTTAATAGTGAAGAAATGAGTACCTGCACACTGTGATGAGAGCTCACAATATTGGGTTTAAACAGCTGCACTGTATGTCTATAAGAAAACCACTTGTTAGTGAGAATTATCAGGAAAATAAAACACTTCAATTTGCTAGGCAGCATAAAGATTGGACCTTGAGCAAAGGAAAAAGGCTGTGTTGCACTCCAAGTGCCACATGTGCCCTTGATCAGGGGTTACACAGGGAGCAGGATTCATCCTTGAGTTAGAAGCTAGTTAACTGTAAAACAAGACCATTTGGAATGATTTGGAAGCAACTACTAAGAAGACAAGGCACTGTCCAGTTACTAAATTCATTTCTCAAAACAATTAATACAAATAGCACAACACAATGGATTCCCTGCAAAAGCATGTGACTTGCTCAGCATAGTTTATCTTTTAAAAGTAGATATTTATGTCAATGAACCTGTTAGTGCCGTAATAAGGGCAAGTCCCTGTGTCCTTCTTTAAGAACAAGTTTAGTCATATTGTCAGTATATACAGTATATAAATATTTTCATGATTTCATGTATATCAGTTGCAACAGTACGAAGTTACACAGTAATGTATGTGGAAGATTGAACAGGATTTACTCTTACACTTTTTATTKATTGTACTGTAATTTGATGACAGATGATGTTAGTGCTATAGAGTGAAACAAAGTGAAGGCGTGCGGTTTGAATTCCCACCAGTATGCATGTTCTTCCTGTACTGGGTGGATTTCCTCCATGTACTCTGTTATCCTTTCACAATCCAAAGATATGCAGGGAGGGCTAATTAGTATTTCCAAATTGCCTGGAGTAAATGTGTGAGTATGTGTCTGCAATAGATTGGCTGGGATTGTCCAGGGTTTAGGGTCTAATGCGCCCATGACCCTGTTACAGGACAAGCAATGGCAGGGCAGCAATAAAAAAATAAATGACATAAATTACACCTGTGAGCATGGGAAACATTTTATAGTACATATTCCACTGTAGCGTGAGGAATTACAGAACAGACTCTCTACACCTCCTGATGCTCCTGTCTGCTGAGCCACGGATTCTCTTCCACATCACGACACAGAAGAACACAGCACTCTTTTGGAATGTCTTATCAATCCTCTGCAGGAACGCTTTCCAAATTCCTCTCTGTTGGTGAAATCAAGATTCACATGAGATTAGCTGATCAATATTCTTGACATATTATAATAACTGTTTCAACTATTTTGCATGTAATGACATATACTGTACATTGAAGTAATGCTTTGATGTTTTTCAGACTATTGAAAAGAGAAGCAGTATTAATACGTGTTGTATTATCATTAGCATGCCATAATCAACCAATAATGTAGGAAACAGCAGACAAGTTGTATGGAATAATTTGCATGAATGTACTAAAGTATTTGCAATTTGTTCTGAAGATGTACAATTGACTAAATGATGGTGACATCACGTGCAAAAGGTCAGTACATTACAGGCAATTTGGGAACACAAAACAGTACAATAMATGTCTTTGGACTAGGGGGGTGGGGTATGTGAGATCCAGAGTACCCAGAGGAAAGCATCCAAACACGCAGAACACGTGCACATTGTACACACAGACCGGAGGCGAAATTCGAACATCCAACCCTGAAGGTGCGAGACGACAGTGCTAACAACTACATCAGATGCATATTCTCATGTTACAGGGAAATGAGAAGTGCTGTGATATTACGGTTTGAGAAAAAGAGCTGACTTTATAGTAAATTAATTGTGAACAATCAGAAGCTAGAATTCAAAAGCATTGGGCATTTGTTAAAGATGAGCATTTCTCATACTAGAATATGAGAAAAATAATCATTAAATAAATAATGCACATCAAAAATAAGAAAGTTGTTCCTGAAGGTCATGTGAATCCAAAGCAATAAGCCCCAGCAGTGAGCTGGAAGCAGAGAAAACCAGACTGCCTGATGTTTACCTTCTGTTGTCTGTATTTGCCACATTTGATTTTTTWTTATTTTTTTTTWTTTATTAAAAATCCACTCTGGGGCATGTGGCTGATTTCTCCAGAGAGTGATTAGCAGCATGTGCTGGTTTGTGTTTTCACACACCGTCACGTGTCAGGAGAAAACAGGTGCAAATGAAGCATGGCCTCAGGGCTGGCGTTTCTCCCGGGTGGAGAGCCAGTGCTCACGGAGCTGCTGCAAGCTGGGAGCAGTTACACCTCCATCCAAACGTTTCAGGAACTTAACAATGGAGCAGCAGATTGTTTTGTGCTCATGTTAGTTATAATGAAATAAGCAGCAGCTGTACAGACACACAGAAACAAACTATTGATTAAAAACTCGCTAAAACAGTTTTATCCACTGTAAAACCTGTCAAGCAGATTTTACTCAAAGTGTTTGGGGAAATTTGTTGCATCAAATATTTTTGTTTGTTTGTTTGTTTTAATGTTTTTGTAATTTTATATAATGCTGGAACCAAGTGGACTAAACCTGAGTACAGTGGAACCTCGGATTGCGAGTAACGTGGATTATGAGTGTTCTGCAAACCGAGCAAAGATTTTTAATACAGTTTTTAATCGGAAACCGAGCAAGTATTAGTTTACGAGCGCCAAGTATCATGGATCATGCATGCGACTCTTATTTTGACACCGAGCGTCACTCTCTCACTCTCTTTTTTCCCTCTTTAAATGGTGATTCCATTGTGTGTGTGTGTTTGTTGTGAAAGTTAAAAAGTGATTCCTTTAGTATGCGCTCACGCCAGTGTCAGAGATTTCTTTTTTCCCTGTTAAAATGGTGTTTTCGTGTTTATGTGTGTGTCCGTTTGTTTTGAAACTTAAGTGATTCCGTTAGTATGCGCTCATGCCAGTCTCGCTTTTTTCCATTAAAACGGTGTTTCCGCTGTGTTTATGCGTTTGTTGTTAAACTTAAAAAATGATTCTGTTAATATACGCTCATGCCAGTCTCAGAGAGATTAATTTTTTTCCTGTTAAAACGGTGTTTCCGTTGTGTGTGTGTGTGTGAGTGTCTGTGTGTGTGTTTGTTGTGAATCTTAAAAAGCGATGTGGGGAGAGGGAGGAGGAGTGTTACTGTGTAAAACGAGGCGAGGGAAGGGCTATTTACACACACACACACACACACACACACACACACAGCGCCTGCGCGCACCAACGGAAACAGGATTTATTTGTACTTTTTTTTAAAGGTAAAGTGCAGATTAATTTGTTTTATTTTAATTTTATAGATTGTATTAATTATTTTTATGTATTTATTTTTTGGGACTGTGGAACGAAATAATTGGAGTTTTCATTATTTCTTGTGGGGAATGATGATTTGGTTTACGAGTGTTTTGGAACACGAGTCCACTTCCGGAACGAATTATGCTCGTAATTCAAGGTTCCACTGTACTTATTACTTAAAGCCATGGTTGTTTCCACTATCATTTATGATACAATGATTTATCACAGCACATTGACATTATTTTTCCACATACAATCTAAGTCAGCTCCAGCATCCCTGAGCAGGGTTAGGACACTTACTGACATCTCAGCAGGGTCAGAGGTTGAACCAATAACCTTCTGTTTAGCCACCCCTCAGCCACCATTGCCTGTGCCCCTGAATTTTATCCTTCACAGCCAAACGTCAGTTGTACTTACTACGTACATAAGCAAAGGTAGAATTGGAAAAGCCTAGACCTGTCTTGTCTGAGTTAACCAATCTATGGCTTGTCAAAACAAAAAAAGTTACATTTTAAGTTGATGCAACTTGAACATACAGTACTAGTTCCATGAGAGATCATTTTATAATAGTACGACACACTTTTTTGCATAAAAACAAATATTGTTCGCTATTATTATAACTGATAAAAAGTAAAAAATCAATCACAATAGCGGATGCCCCAAAAGGGTGATACCATAGCATGATGATGACCACAATCATGGAAGAATAACCCTGCTTAACATAATGTCTTACTACGGGGGTTGGTGGTGCAGTGTTACGTTTCTTGCCTGCCATGCGGAAGGCCCGGGTTCGATTCCCAGCCAATGTCCAAACCCTGGCCACAGAATGCAGTGCCAGTACCAAGCCCGGATAAAATGGGTGGGTTGCATCAGGAGGAGCATCTGGCGTAAAACCTGTGCCAAGCTTGTGTGTGGATAAGATGGTCAGCTGTGGCGACCCTTTGACGGGAGCTGTCGAAAGACCAACAACAGCAACATAGTATCTCACTGTGCAGATTAACAGATTGGCCTCATGAACATTTTACACTTTTATATTTTGACAATTGTACTAAAATACTGTAAATAAATAAACATAAATAACAAAACAGCCAATTTTTGTTTATGTTTAATTGTTTTATTTTTGTTCTTTTAACATATTTTGCATTAGTGAAAATTCTGCCCTCAGCTAAAATATGTTGATATAATGTAATAATAATAATAATAATAATAATAATAATAAATAAAAGCTATATTTTATTGAAAGTTTAGATGAAGTGGAATTTTTTATTATTATTTTTTTTTTGGTGCAAACTTTAGTATTTGATCCCAGCAGGAACATAACATTAATATAATTTAATTTGCTTGTATTTGGGGCATTAAACGACCTGGATTTTAGTGAAAATACAACAACAGTAAGTTAACATGAGAATTTGTGCTGATATAAATTTCAGTGGTACAAATTTATTAGCACAATTTATATACCAACATTTTCTGATTCTGTCTATAAATACTACTCAATAAGCAGCTCTGATAGTCCTACTGGCCATTTAATTGTACTCCCAGGATTTTATAGGATTGAAGGGCTTTACAATGCAAAGGCCAACAATCGCATTCATGTTTAGTAAAAGGTAATCAGATACAGAGACAYGAGAGGAGCTGAAGCTAAAAAAAAAAAAAAAGCTAAAAGATCTTCAATCTGCAAGAATCTTCTGTGCATGCGGCTCCCACTTAATCATGAGCTATACAGCTAACATTTAGATTGAGGGAAATTATTAATTTTAATAAATAAATCAATATTAATGGTGTAATACTGTATAGCTAGCTACTGTAACAGTGATTTTGTCAATAAGAGACTGACATTATTATTATTATTATTGTCATTTTTCTCACCATGTTGCAAATGCATATGTTTTTATTTCTGTTATATAGTCATAATTATTTTTTTCTTAAAATTCTTTGCGCACACTTGTTGTCTGAAATTATATCAAAAGAAGAAAAAGAGACATAAAAGAAGAAAAATAATAAAAATGGAAAAAGATTTTTCAGTTCATGAAAGTTTCAGCAGTAATCATCAATGCTGTATTTTTTTTCAACATTCTTTTTTATTGACCTGAAGAACATCTACATTATTATACAAGTATAAATACAAYATAAAAAACAGGAATCCCTTATAATTTACCTGATGAAAAGTAACAGATGAATGCATTAAAGCCACCTGGATTTCCGGTAACAAACAAGCTGCATTAACGGACTATTAAATAGAAATGACTTACACAAACATGTATGTAGCAGWGATCCACAGATTTCCTTCTACAACATCAAAAACAATATCAGTGTATCAAAGCTCCAGGTACTGGCTGATACCAAAAACAAGCTCTTAGTAGYCTATAAACTCTTTCTTGTACAGTAGGGAAATATCAAAGCGCAATATTCTCTACCACTGCTATACAGTATGTACTAGACAACGCCACACTTAAACATGTGCTGTTTTAACATTTTTATACCAATAAGTTAAAAGAAATGAACAAACCAGTCGTCTTTGCCCTGAGACTAACCTAAAAGGTAAAGATAGGTGCTTTAAAGAACCGTGCAGAAACGGGAAGTGGCGTTGATGCTCTCAGAAGGAAGGCAGTTTAATACGGGCTCTGAATAATCAGGGACGTAATGAAACACATCATGATGAGGAGAGCCAGCAGCAGGTGGACAGGGTGAAGCATCATCCGTGACAGGGAGAGGTGAAGGGTCATCAGGAGGAAGATACGCGGGGGAGCTGCTGCTCTGCACTTCGGTAGGAGATTTCCTCTCGTCTTCAACTTCTCTTATTTGACCTCATGAATAAATAAAGAACGAATGAATCCAGTGACCTTGAATGATTCCAGAGTTATAATATACAGTAGAYCTCTATATGTGTATACATACAGTATCTAACCCAGTCATATACCTATATACTACTGTGTAGTGGAAAGTGTTGTGTGGTTATAGGAAACACATGTTTTAGAAGCTGTGCCATCATTTTTCACACACACACACACACACACTGTATATCTTACGTACATCTGTAAGATTTAAAAGATCTAAAAAAGACATTTCCTAGAGCATTTCCAAATCGTCCCTGTCTGTTTAGTAAGTTTATGCACAGCGAGGTTAAATGAACTCTGATCGGGTCTTTGAAGAAACTTTCTGCCTCAAATATTTTAAAGGCAACATGAGGATTTAAACATCCTGCAATAGTGGAAGTACTGAATACCATATTTATATTGCATTTATATCACCAAACAATGCTTGTTCAAACTGTACGGAGTGGCTTGTCTCCTAGTACAATAAACTAAATATCTCTTTGATACCTCCTTTGTAAAATAAAAGATATAAAAAAAAGAAATAATAAGAGTAGAATTCTCTTGTGACCCCGTTTGGAAATCAAGTGACCCCACATGGGGCCATGACCCCCAATAATGGCAATCCCTGGACTAAAGGTTACGTGTGCATCAGATTTCCCAATAACTGGTTGGGATTGGTTGTTTTATGGTTTCTTTATTTCAAAATGGAATAAATCCAACAATATAAATACATACTGTCTGTGGCTTGGGTCACCTCCTCATGGTCATCCCTGTACACACAAGTGCCTTCTCGCCCTTCGCCCATGACCTGCTGCTCAGACAGCTCGAGGTTCTGAAGCAGGAAGTAGGTGGTCATCAGACCCTTGCCCTTCACCTGGATCTCTCCTCTTTCGCGGATCTCAAACTGCTTATCCTTCAGGACACTTTACAGACGAGGGCACACATTGAAGTTAAACACATCCAGATCCGGATTTCGTAGATTTTACAAATATTTGTGCCGCATGTGGGTCCAAGTCACCTTTCTGATTAGTTACAGGTAAACTGTGCATTGTTTTACAGTGCCTAWGGCTTTTCCAACACTCTTGGTACCTGTAGGTGAAAGGGCTCATGTGTATATGGTCAGGGACTCCGTGACTCTCCATTCGGGATGCTGTATTGACCGTGTCTCCAAACAGACAGTAGCGGGGCATTTTTTCACCTACTACGCCAGCCAACACAGGTCCTGTGTGTAGACCTACTCTGATCTGAAACWCACACAGATAAGACGTTTTTGAAAAACACGATGATAAACACAGCTGCAAAATCTCCCCCGTGACCACAGTGAAGCACAGATAAGCTCCAGCACCTGTATTGGCCGTCCTGTGATAGGGTTGTTCACCTCCCTGGCAGCAATCCTCATACCCAAGGCAAAGTTTGCCACGCGCTCAGCATGTGTGTCCTTGGGAATGGGCACACCACCGACTACCATGTAAGCATCGCCAATCGTCTCCACCTGCACATGATTTCGGAGAAAGGAAAAAAAAAAACGGCGGAGAACTGAAACAAAAGTGCAAAGACCTGTTAATTTGTTTCAAAAGTACCCTTGGGTTGCACTCAATTTGTTATAGTGTTTGCTATAACACATTAAATTATTACATTGGTAAAAACATCTGTCACATCAGGATCCTGGCGCACGAGGCAGTTTAGCTGTTTAGCTGTTACAGTAATCTGTTGTGAGCCTTAGTGCATTCAAATTCTTTACAGTTTCTCCTGCCTGCTGATGAAGAAGTGATGAATAATCAGAGGACATTAGTTGTGTTTATACAGACCATAATGTTCCACTAACAATGAGAATCATTGGAATAAAAAGATGGAATAAAAAGATCGGAATGAATTTTTAATCAGATTTAAAAGGGTGAAGGTGATATTCCATTACGTAGGTAAATATTWGCCACCTAATCACCTGATCTGAATCCTTTCTGCACACGTTTGCCCCATGTGGAGGTTTATGTGAAGGAAATTTTGCTGCCTGACTAACACGCTCTATGATCAACTTTTCTCCTACTTTTATCCAACCAATCATAATTTTTGTAACAGGCTGAGTTTTTGTAACCGATCATATCTTAAAAKTTGGGATTTATAAGAATAGTTTTGAAAGACATAACCTACAGTAAGGCTAGACAAGCCTAACCAATCCTTAAAGTGGGGTGGGGGGGGACTTCTCCTTCTGTTATTTTTCCAGCATAATAAACACTTCACAGCAGGTGGACTCAAAAGACTGGGACTAAACAGCTGCGTAGCCATAAGAAAACCACTTATGGGTGATCGAAAAAAAAAAAGAAAAAAATGCCGCCAATTTGCTATGGATCATAAAGAAYGGACTGTGGAGCACTGGAGAAGGGTCATGAGGTCTGGTAAATCCATATTTGCCCATGTTAAAAAGTTATTCTGATATAACGGTTTACACATGTATTGGAAGGTAAACACTCGCTGTCATTCACTATTCTCTATATTCTTCATTCTACAGTACAGGTCACTGGAGGCCAGGAGACTCTGGGCATTAGGCGGGATATATCTCGGATGAGGTGCCAGTCTATTGCAGGGCACACAAGCACACGTACTCACTATGGTCATTTTGGAAATGGCAATTTTGGATTAAGCGAAGCCTAAGTCCAACTCCAAGCACACAGGCAAACCCTCAACCCCGGATGTGCGAATCCACAGTGCTAACCCCTACACTACTGTGTCGTCTCCATATAAACAGTTAAGTCAGCGTAACAGTTACGTTTCTAATCCGAATGATTTCAATCGATTTAAAGAAWTACTGTACCGTACATGTAAATGTAGCAGCTGATGAGTTTTCTTCTCACCTTGTAGACACCGTGGATATTTGTGAGGCGGTCGAACTTGGAGTACATGGCGTTAAGCATGTTGACGATCTGGATGGGCTCACAAGCTGCGCAGATGTTCGTGAAGGTGACGACATCACTGAAGAGAATGGTGCACACCTCGAAGTCACCTGACAAAACCGACACAAATTACCCTGAGGAGTGCCAAGGTGGTTCAGTGCAAAGCTTGCTCCAAGGGTTGGTACTGAGTCTACTTAAGTGAGAGTAAAGAGAGCTTTAAATGTATCATTAAATGCATTAAACTTTAATGAATCACATCTTGGCACTTCATCCTTTACCTGCTTCTACCTTCTTGCCCTCTTTGAGCTGGTTAGCGACATGTTGTGGTAGCATGGCATACAGCAGGGTCTCCGTCTTCTTTTTCTCAATTTCTAGGTGGCGCGAGAGAAYGCGCAGCTCCTCCTTCTTTCGCTCGAGCTGGTTGGAGAGCTCGATCTCGGCCAGCCGCTGCTGGTTGAGCAGGATGAGGTCACGCGTGGTGTCGTGCTGAGCGATGTCGGCCAAGTGCAGGCCGCGCTCCTCCAGCTCCTGCAGACTACGCAGCTTAGGAGAGCAGAGATAGACCATACACTGCAGCGACTCCATCCATACCATCTGACCTAGAGTGCACATGTACAGCACATTCACTGCATGACACAAGAGGGTCAAATACATTACGTGAAGAATGAGAACAGTGTACGGTGTAATGATTTTCCATTTCTGTAACACACCAACAAGAGAAAGATAATAATTGATGAAACAGACCGCCTTTATGGACACTATAATGAAGATGTTTCGGGTGGATAAAAGGTTTACAATTTAACTAATGCCTGGACATTTGGTGCAACTATCAATCTGTTTTACAAGTTATCTCAGGAGTTTCCGTGCATGCTCCTCTTTTGTCTAAATGGGTCTCCTCCAAACTCTTAGTAACATCCTGATAGTTGCATGTATTGTACTATGCAATTTTCCCCTGGATGTACAGTATGTGCGATAGACTGATGTCCCATACAGAATGTGTCCCAGCCTTGTGTCTAGTGTTCCCGGATTGTCTCCAGATCCACCCTGGCACTAGTATACTGATGAATGAACGACTCAAAGTCAACAGTAATACCTCGTAATTTGAGCACAGACTGGTTTTGGAAGCTTTCCGGAAGCATCTCCCTTTTAGTCTTCAGTACAAACTGGCTGTTGATGAACTTCTTGATGCTGTAGATGTGCAGCGTCACTTCAGGATGGACCACGCTGAAGTATTCATCCAGGCGGATCCCAGCCTGTTGCAGCCCTGGCACGAACTTCTGTATGTTCACGCCGGTCTGTTTTACTATCAGCTGCAAACACACACACACACACACACACACACACACACACACACACACACACACACACACACACACACACACACACACACACACACGCAAACAAGCACACAAACACGCACGCACACACACAAACACGCACGCACGCACACACACACGTCATGACATGGAGGATCTTTGTTCCATTTAGATATGAGCCTGAGGAAGCAGTTTATTGTTGAAGGGCATGACGAGGCTGTATTCAGTACTTGCTGTGTTGACTGCAATGTTTTTCATTTCTTTTTCTTTTAATTTAATGCTCTGCTATTTCTGTAAATTTGATCAGTTCATCCTGTTTGTGTTTATCGGCTGAACTGTGTGTACGTGTGTTAGTCTCTATATAAAATAAGAAAAAGTGAAAGTAAACTGTGACTCAAAAGAGAGATAAGCACTCAGAGAAAATGCCACACATGTGGATAGTCTGTTAAGGATTAACTTTAAAAAGAGTGTTATATAAAGAAATATTTCTATATATTGGATTTTAAAAAAATATTTGATATATTTGATGTTATGTGTAGGTGGCACGGTGGTGTAATGGTTAACACTGTCGCCTTGCATCTCCAGGGTAGGTTCGATTCCCGGCCAGGGTCGATTCTCGTCTCTGTGTGCATGGAGTTTGCATGGTGGGTTTCCTCCCACAGTCCAAAGACCTGCAGATTAGGCTAATTGGCATTCCCAAATTGCCCGTAGTGTGTGAGTGAGTGTGAGTCTGTGTGTGTGCATGCCCTGCGATGGATTGGCACCCTGCCCTAAGCCTTCTGGGATAGGCTCCAGGTCCTCGCAAGGATAAAGGATAAAGGATACAGGATAAAGTGGTATAGATAGTAAGTGAGTGTTGAGTGATAGTTATGAGTCTAATAATAATATTTGTATTAATCTTCTTGCATTTTATTAACATCTACACATAATGCATAATGTATATAGCCTGTAGACTAAGATGTAGCTTATGTGATGTGCATATGAAATATACACTGCCCAGATCAAAATAATAATAATCATAATAATTTTTTTCAAAAGTCACCACCTAGATTTATCAAGGCAAATAGTTAAAAGCGATAATTACTGCAGCGATGAATTTGGTTCAGCTGCAACAAGTTATTTAAATGAGTATCTTCTCATTTCTTATACAACCATGTTTCAGAAGAGACAACGTATTGTCCTGCGTCAAGCAAAGAAAACAACTAAGGAGACTGTTGAAACTACTAAAATTTGGTTAGTAACTGTTGTAACACACTATTAAAACCTAGAAGGATAGTGGTGAACCATCATCTCTGTGCAAGAAATGTGGTCCTGAATAAGAGAATCCCTGAAAGACGTAGTGAAGCTCAAGGGATTGGGACTAAACAGCTGTGTAGCCTTAAGAACACCAAATATCAGTAAGCAGAAAAAGAGCTTCARTTTGATATKTAAGATAAGGAATGGCCTGCGGAGCATTGAAAAAAATGTCATGAGTCCATTTTTACCCCGTTTCAGAGACATGGGCGCATCATGGTACTGTAAGAAGCGATGCACCATCATGYATAGTGCCCACTGTACTGTACAAGCCTCTGGAGGCGGTGTTATSATCTGGGGTTGCTTCTGTTGGCCAGCTCTAGGCTGAAAGAAATGAGATCTGCTGACTCCCTGAATTTGCTGGTCTTTCCATCAGTGGATTTTTTTTTCTTCCTTTATGGCATGGACATATTCCAAGATGACAATGCCAGGATTTGTTGAACTCAAATTATGAGTCCTTACCCTAATCCTATTGAGAATCAAACAGCCACAAACAACCGGAATCAAATTCCTTGTGTGTGTGTCATTATTAACGGGAATGAATGTGATGCTGGATGGAAAGCTTGCATGAGCTTATCAAAACGATGCCACAGCAACAATCAAAGCCAAATGTAGTCCAACCGAATATTAGAGTGTGCACCTTTTAAAGATCATATGGATAGGGATAAGGAGCATATGATCAAAATACTGTAGATAAACACTTTTGTGAAAGACGTTTCACCTGAATAAGGAAATACATGACATAGATAACTCTTTGCTCTGAAGCTCAAGGCCTTACATCTTGGTCAAACACGATATGAAAAGGGAACGCATTGCAGAAGGCTTTCTCATCGATCCACAGTCTCTTCGGGTAGCTGGGGCAGAAAGAGTGAAGGATATTATCTGAAAAGGAATGATGAAAGAGATATATGTTGCAACAATTGCATGAAATTTGACACACACACGCTCAGACACGCACATGTTGCACGTGCTTTGGAACAAAAAGGTCTTCATCCTTTGTTTCGATTTGTACAAAAACCGATCTACATGTTGCACGCTGCTTACTTTGACAGGTGGTCCTCACCGAACATAACCGTCTCCTTGTCCACTCTCTGACCGTCCTCCTCCTCCTCTTCCTCCTCCTCAGTTGTCTCTTCGCTTGTTTGTGTCATGAGGAAAATGACATGTTCGCGTTTTCCTGTGCGCTCCGCTTCCTCCGGCTGCTCGAGGACGCTCATGATCACTTTGCTGCCGAAGAAATCTTTCGCCACCGCTTCAATGATGCCTGTGGAGTAATCGAAGAAACAACACATGTGTCTGTCCGCTGTTTGGAGTCGGTGACTATGGCTAAAGGGTTAGGGTCAGTTCTGGTTCGGTTTGTACAGTCTGTACCAGGCACTATGTGGTGGAGGCCTTTTCTGTCAGAGTAATAGTGGAGGAGAGTCCTGCCGTCACTTGTTCGCTCCACACGGAAAGAAGGTGCGTTCATCTCCTGAGGGTGTAGGAGTCAACGTTAACAGAACGTCCATACAGGAACTTCATTAGGATTGGCCACCACATTGCACAGCATCATCAAAGCCAGTGAGAGTTGAATTAAATGATATAGTTTCACTATAATGGCAGAAAACTAAAACATGCAGAATAAGAAGACAGTAGCATCAGATCAGACCTGATAAGATAATGCCAGGTAACTATGAAGGGCGTCAAGGTTTTCGATGAATTCAACCAAATTTCCACCGAGGGTGCGCAGCATGGTGTCGTAGCCAGACATCTTACAGAAGCTAAAGAAGTATTCTCCAAACAACTTCAACACCATCTCGGAAGAAACATCTAGAAACACAAGGGACAGGTCATTTCACTTTCACGTCCTGCAAGGAGCCCAGGTGTGAGATCTTGCCCAGAGGATCACGCCTGTCCTTGTCCACACGCTGCTCTCAGTGGACAGCCTTCCTGGGGACATTGTTAACGCCCTCTCACCCTGTCTCGATACAGCACGAAACCAGTCTCCAAGGCTATAACACATACACAGGCTGCCCACAAACAGCTGAAAAGCTTTTTTCTTTTTCTCAATCTCTGTCTAAGCTGCTGCATTTGACCCTGGACTCATACAGAGCTTTTCAAATAGGAATTCAGCACACTTATGAAATGGATGGTGTTTGTGAGCTGAAGAAGGTGAACTTGGTGAATGTGGGCTGACAAAAAAGAAAAAAAGCAAACTTCGATAAGAGCAAATGTCCACTACAGCTTCCTTTTTTACTTCAGCCTTGCCACTGAGCATTTGCAAGACAGGAACCTAAGTAGTTTAGGTAGATGATTAAAATTTGTCTCACCCAGCATTTTGCAAGCCTCTTGCACCAGACGGATAGTCATGGTATCATCATAAATTTCATAGGTCATAAAGGTGTCCTGGACTTCAGCCAGCAACCTGGGGAAACATGACTTTAACCACAACGCACAGGATGAATTACTCTAAAGCAGATAATGCTAGCGATGGTGTTCAGGTCAAACYGGGACTTTTTATTGTGCAAAAAAAACAGATCACAATTATGGGAGAAAAAACTCTGTTTATCTATTATCTATTTAATCCCCTGAWGATGCACCTATCCCGGCGTTTCACTAGTGTTTGGAAACCATCACAGTAGAACGTTTTCCTTAGTACACCAGGACCGTGATCGAACTGATTGCGTCGTGTCCRAAACACACTGKCCTCCCAGGAATTCCTTCAATGGTCCAAACATGTGAAAATGGAGAAAGCTTGGAACGAGGTCAGGACTGGACGGGAGATGCGGCGATAACTCCCAGACGAGTTCTTGTAATGTGCAAGTGGTGTTGGTGAATGATTGTGTGTACAGTTCACACAGAAAGATACAACTCTACCACATGTTTCTGTTGATTTTTAAGGATCAGGCGTTCCACTYGSCGAATGCTCAGKGGAATGATTGCAGTAGGTTCTGAGCCACCTCGGCCGGGATCACTGATGCACGGCCTTCTTTAACTTCGCCATTCAAATGTTTTAATGCTWCTAAGAGTCTTATCACTGCACTGTGCTGGATGTCTGCTTTAAATGTTGTGTAAATCAGTTTTATGCCTTCATTTACTAGAAATTTCATCACTAG
>QMIH01001728.1:10278-43186 GCA_003987875.1 Clarias batrachus | reverse complement strand
TAGCTCGAAATGTTGTGCATGAAGCAGGGTCCAAAGAATGATGGATGGATGATTAAGAGGCTCAATGTCATTATTGTCTTCTGGTTCTGTCTCTCGCTTACARTATATTGTCTGCATAATGGTAGCTGATTCCTAATTTGACAAATCCYGTATACAGTACCTACTCATTCATGCGATTTTTATCAGTCAATTATGTAAATGCAGTGCAATGTAAACAATTCCAGCAGCTTGGGTTATTCTTCATGTCAGCCTTAGATATCAAGGTGATCTTGACGATTTTGACTGTGGCACAAGTGTTTGTACCAGATGGGCTGATTTGTGCATTTCTATAACTGCCGATCTCTTTGGATTTTCATGCACAACCACGAGGCTTTACTCGGAATGGTGCAGCATCAGTTGATCTTAACACRAAACACCTTTCTGATGAAGGAAGACAAAGGCCAGACTGATTCAGTTTGACAAAAACGCTATAGGATTAATGCACAATTGTGATAAGCAAAAAATCATCTCAGAATGCATAACAATCCAACCCTGGAGGTGGATGGCCTGCACCGCAGAAGACCATGTGTGATCCCAAGTCTATCAGTCGAGACCAGAAAGCTGAGGTGCCAATAGAGMGCTAAAAACTGGTTTGATGATTCTTAATTTTTGGTAGAGTCAGGATTTGGCACCAACAGCATAAGTCAATGGACCCAACCTGTCTTATGTCAACAGTCCAGGCTGGTGGAGGTGGTGTAATGGTGTGGGATTCATTTTTGCAAAATTTCTTTTTTTCTTGGCACACTTTGGTCCTTTGGTCCTACTAACACTGTCCTGTAAATCACATGTCTCTTACATCATTGCCGCAAGTTATCCATCTTCTAGCGGCTAGCTACCTCCAGTATGATCATGCACCATATCACCAAGCAAATCTCAATTTAAAATACGTTTCTTGAACGTGACAAGTTTTGTGTGATATAACAATCTCAAAGGAATATTGTTAGCACCTAACAGAATCCATGCCACAAAGATTTGGCGCTGTCTTGAGGAAAAGGAAGCCCTAAACATTCCTGGTACTGTGTTCCTCATAGGTGTTACAGTATGTGAGAGAATATTACCACCCACTCCGTATTCCYTATTGAAGTACTAATCAACATCTGTTTAGCTAACAGTCGCTGTTTAACAGTTGCCTTTAAGTTTTGAGTCCTGTTTTGGACGCATGTTCGGACCTTTGTACTCATACATCGACACGCAAAGASAACTGCCGTGGAAACAAATTTGTATTTCGAGTGCAGCATGACAGACGAGATACAGTGAAATAAATAAGCGTCTTTTACTGGTTCATAAAGTAATTTCCCAGACACTAGACAACATTAATCCAGGGGTTAGATAAGAGCAAGGTCAGAACACCTCAAATCAAAATGAAGGCCATTTTGTTTCTCCCTTTCCCTTTTTCTTCTTCAATCATAAACGTTGCTAACCACTCACATATCCTGCTCCATCTCTCTCTCCCCCCCCCTCTCTCTCTTACTTCCCTTCATTCTCTCTCACTCAGATTGAGTGCTTTGATTACACACGGCTGAATTGGAAAACATCTAAAACCTTTGAAAGTATATATTTTTTACAGTTAATTTTCTGAGTGGCGCTTCTGTCCACTGCACTGTATGCTCAAGGATGTGTCTTTGTTAAAGCATATTTCTTCAGGGAGAGTAATCAAAAGTCTACTTGTGATTATTGTCGCAACCCTGTTTTTATGTCTATGCATGCATGAAAGAAAAAAATAAAGTGTGTGTGTGTGTGTTTGTGTGTGAAAAGACAGAAAATGGATGTCTTGCATAGTGCTGTCCTGCTCTCTCTCCCCCTCACCAGTCAGCTGACCCTGACCTTGTCCTTCCTTATTCACATCCTGTGCTCCACAAATGGGTTTTATTACAGGTGACAGCATGCAGATTTATTGGGAGAGAGAGAGAGAGAGTGAGAGAGTATATATACAACTGTACAGCTCTGAAAGAAATTTGAAGTGATTAATTATCACATAGTTGTTTGACCCCTTTTTAAAACCTAATGATATCTGAAATCAACCAATAAGAATAAAGAACTGCTAATGGACCTGCATAATAAGGTAGTTGAACTTTTTGTTACAAAGAAGGAAAAAGACATGCAAAGATAYCTCAACACTTGAAAATGCCCGTTAGTACTGTTCAAATTCTAAAAAAGAGGTGGAAAATGAGATGTTCTGTAAATACCAAGCCATGATCAGATAGACCAAGAAAGATTTGTCTCACTACTGCCAGAAGAATTTTTCGGGACGCATCGAAAAACCCCACAAACGACTTTGAGAGAAATACAGGCTGCTCTGGAAAGAAGTGGTGGTGCTGTTTCAAGGATCACAATAAGCATGTAGTTGAACATACAGTAGACGACCTGCGTGGTCGAGCTGGCAGGACAAAGCAGTTACTGCACCCATGCCACAAAAAGGCACACATGCAGTACAGAACCTAAAGATAAATTTCACAGCTTCTGGTGCCGAGTCATTTGGAGTGATGAGACCAAAATGAAACTTYATAGTCATAACCATAATTGTAAAGCATGCTGGTGGACCTCTCATGTTCTGTATGAGTGGCACAGGAAAGTTAGTCAAAATTGACGGCAAGATGAATGCAGCATGTTATCTGGAAATACTGGCAGACTATTTGCATTCGAAAGCACGAAAGCCGCACACGGGACGCTCTTGGATGTTCCGACATGACAATGATCCAAAGCACAAGGACACGTTGACCCTCCAATGGCTACAGCTGAAAAAGTTCTGGAGTGGCTCTTGGCCTCAATATCACTGAGTCACTTTGGGGAGATTTCAAATGTGCAGTTTATGCGAGACAACCAAATAAATTTACAGGAACTGGAGGCATTTTGCCAAGAAGAATGGTAAGCTATATGGTAAGCCTTGAAAGAAATAAGGAACTCATGCAGAATTATTACAAAAGACTGCATGCCATCATGAATGCTACCTGGTGAAATACACCATATTAATAACTAAAGACATACAAACTTTTGAACAGGGATTATTTCCTCATTTTCTTTTATTTCTATCTGTTATGTCTTATATACAATCTTAAGTCCTATAAGAAATAAAATACATTTGTTTTGCTATCTCACTTATGTTTTCTTTTTAAAAAGAATGGTACACATCTTCCAAACTCTATGATGCAAACTTTTGAGCACAACTGTTTTGTATCTATTTATCATACAGTACCAATCGAAGGTTTTAACACATCTCCTTGTTCAATATTTCTCTATTTTGATTGATTCCAACATTGTATATTAATACATTAAAATTATAATAGAACTAATATGGAATGATGGGAGACCTGTTAAATAATGATCCTTATTGAGACTGCAGACATGGATCATATACAAATCGAAAGACAATTTCTATTCATATATTGAGGGTGTTGAGGGCCCCTCAAACATTTCATATTTGTTTGCAAATTTCCATTCTTCAAAGTAGCCACCTTTTAGTTTTGATGACAGCTTTGTACAGTACACTCTTGGCATGCTCTCAGTCAGCTTCATGACGTAGTCACCTGGAATGGTTTTCCAACAATCTTGTGGCAGTTCCAAGAGGAACTCATCCCAAACCAATGCAGCACTCCATCACTCTCCTTCTTGGACAAATAGCTCTTATATAACCTAGTGTGTTTGGGGTCATTTGTCAAATGATAGGTTTGAACGATGGTCCCAGTAAGTGCAAACCAGTTGGAATGGAATGCTTTTTAGAAATTTTGCCATGGAGCATGCATCTCAATTTTGACCAAAGTCACCAATAGTGTTAGCAGAAARGCACTAAGTTATTGCCACAATCCCATACAGTCCTGACCTCGCTCCAAGCCAATTCCACACATTCGGGTCATCAAAGGAGTTCATATGATTCTAGGATTTTCCAACCATGGCTCTAGTGTTTGGAGAAAACTTTCCACCTTGATGGCATCCAAACATTAATAAAAACGCTGGCAAAGTGCATTAGTGAAGCAGAGGATTATACAGAGAAATAAAGATAGTTTTTACTTTYAAAAAACAAAAACAAACATTAAAATCTGACATTTGACTTAAACCCAGTCATTTTCTTTCCTAGCTTCAGGCTTTGTGACAGCCTTGAGAAAGATGCTTGGTTGTAATTACATCAGGTGAAGTGCATCATATGTTATTTCACTGACTGACTGGGACAACTTTACCTGATGTGAAGGGTAAAAGACATTCAAAATTAGACTGTATCCAGTGTAAGAGAGAAGGGGGAAAAAACATTTACTTTTCTTTCAGTGACCGCTCCAGGTAAGACGAGTAAGACTGCAGGGGAAATATTTCAGACACACACACACACACACACATATACTGCACAGTAAGTGACCATGTGACCTGTAACACAAATGTCACGGATCAGACGTTTCTAAAGATTATGCTTGCAGCTAATTATGCAGCAGTAGTGAGGGTGGATTTTTATATTATATATTTTATATTTGTGGAACAATTGTTGAAAATCTCTGAATAATGGCAGCAGTGAACAGATGTTGGATAGAGGCCTCAAAACAGGGATCTCTTGGTACCAAGAACAGGCGTAGTCGATAATGGTACAATTATTCCTGGTAACTATTGGTWTAGTAGTGAAAGCTCCAACATGCTGCCCATTCCCAAGATTCTAACTAATCTAACTGATCAGGCCAAGTGATTTCTAGAATAATGGCAAGATAATTGGCTCATAGTCTTCTCTTGGTTTTACTGCCAAACATCATATTTGTGACCTCATCAAAAATGTACCTAGTCAGCGGTAAACATTTTTTTTGAGATATTCTTCTTATGCGTTATAATCTATTCATTTATGAGATAGACATCCTCTCCTCACATAGCAGAAGTAATACATTCTGGTTAATTAGCATCTTTATTTTCTTTATGACTGCTGTGTATTGCGTTAGCAGAATAGTCATATAACAGCCTGGTAACCCATGTCCTCTGGGCAAGTGTGAATAAAAAAATAACAGCCCAGACACTGTGAAATTTCACTTTAAGTTTTATTAGTTGATTTATTATTCTAGTAAACATTTCAATGCCTGACCAATAGGCAAGTGCAACGACCTGTGGACACATAACAAAATCTGTCAATAAAACYGTTAACCCATATCTTCAACTACAGTATAACCAKAGCATGCGTATACTGATATTGTCAATTCCACAAGGCACGGTTAGTACACAGAGCYTTTTAAAGGCACAATCTCTTTTGCTTTCTTGCCTGACATTGGCTGTGCATGATGTGTTCCACTGTTAAACCCATAATTTAGACTTTATGCAAAAAATAAACCCTTGCACTCACCTGTGAAGGCAATGTATACATGCCCTCCTTGACCTATAAAAAAACTATAAAAGTTGATGAAAGGCGCATAAATCAACCATGGAGTGGCTTTCATCCCTCTCTCAAAGCTATGGCACCTCCCCTCTCAATTACAGCGCTGCGGGCAATAAATTAATATGTAAAATTGCCGGAGCATGCTGGTGAAGCCGCCACAGTAAAGGCCACCGTCATCAATCTTGGCCGGGCTGCTGACAGATGCTCCACCTGAAGAAGCAGCAGAGTGATGGAGAGCGAGCAAACAAGATGAACTGTGGTTAACCTGATTCACCTGTAGTTGGAAAGGAATGGAGTTTTAAAGAGATCAATTGGAGTTGACGTGCTTAAGACGGTTCAGAAAAACTAAAACTGAAGATACAGTCTAATTTCTGATAAGCAACAGAAAGGTTAGTAAACCCACAAGACAAACAATTAAAAGATGCATGCTTTGGAAAAGGCGACATAAAGTACGTAAGCTGTCTTTTCCTCATTAAGTGGGAGTACGGAGTGAAAATTAGAATCGCATACAGCTCAACAGCAATGAATTAAAATGAGCTTGTCATGATTATCATGATTAATGGAGGCACGGTGGTGCAGCGGGTCACTTTGCTGCCTCATAGCTCCAGGGAGCCTGATATAATCTGGAACTTGTGGAGTTTTTCATGTTCCACCCAGGTTTACATGCGGTTCTCCTTCAGTATTTTCCAAGGCTGGAGGCTTATGATACTTTCCTTCTGAGGTCCACTTGGACACTAATGAGTCTTGGATCTCACCTGGAATTGCTGCATTAATTTCTAACGCATTGTATCACTTCCCTTTGGTTTGCTGTGGTTATCAATATCCCACTGAGTGTTGTTGTCCAGAAAATGCAGGAAACAGAACCAAGTCCTTATTAAAGTTCTGCTGATTCGACAAATGTTTCTGGTGGTTTACTGTAGGAGCCCAAAAATCTTAACATAATCAGATCTCAAATTCAACTATCAAATGGTTGAGGGTGATGCAATGTCTATAAACTAGCTTTGCTATAATCCTTTCTAATGATTTATCTTTTCATTGCATCTAGAAGGACAGACCCAAGGCTGAGCATTCATGGCTCAACCATGAGTCAAAGCTGAGATAGAGAGTCATCACAGATCATCTTTTCAAAGAACTGCACAAAAGGCAGAGAAGAGCCTGGGCTTTGTGAGAACAAGCAAACCACAACATTTACCATGAAAAACCTAGCAAACTCCAGCAACAACATGCATACAGTACACACACACACGCACATACGCACACACACACACACACACACACACACACACACACACACACACACACACACATGGACATACATTTTTTTTTCTTTTTACTTTCTTAGAAACATTGAGAAAATGTGACATACAGCACAACCCTTTAATCTAAGGCAATTTCTCTTTCACTCCCTCCTGTTTTTACATGAAACTGACTGACAAAATCACTTTGTGCTACCATGGTATAGAGTATAGTATAGAGTTTCACTCTGAGATTCAGACTGCTGAAAAGCTTTGGGGTTTATGGTATGCTTTGGGTATACCCATCACCATTAAATTACYGAGTCTGATGATACAGTCTAATTTCTGTAATTGCTATATAAGCTGTATTTTCCTCAGTCCCTTAAGTTGTGTTGTGCTTGCATCATGGGTGTGTGGTTACACATGAGGCATCATTTGAGCTGAGTGTTTAATTTTTTTTCACTTGATCATTAAATGATTATATCATTAAATGTCACTTGTCATGCTTTTTTTCTAAACACCTACTACAACTACTTTTTCTCTCAGAAAGGCAGACGCAGATAAATGCATACAAACAAAGTACCCATTGCCTCAGACTGTCTTTTATATCAGGTGGCTCTGCACCTTCCTCATCATCATTTACCTCGCGACTTTCACCATCAGCTTGGTTATTGTAGCTTCCTTATCTTCCTTATCATCATCATCATCATCATCATCAACATTACAGCATATTTGGAGAACTGTGACTCYAATCTGTGTAAATACATCAGTAATTTGAGCATTGCACATTAAAATGTACTTTGAAATGTTCTTCTAAATATTCATTTTCATCCAGAAAAATGAAGAAAAAAACAAACATTTTCCACATTTGGCTTGACTCAGTTCCGCTATTACGGCACACATATTTTTCTCCAGATGAAATACCTCAGTACATATATTCAAAAACCACATAAACATACAAAAATATTAATTTATTACATATTCTTGTATGTATACAATACATATACAGTATTAGCCTTTTAACATTTCCGACGCTTACTATAGCAACAATCCCTATGGTTCTAACCTCGCTATGGCTCCGTATGCTACTGTATTCACWGGCAACAGGTTGATTAGCMTAGCATAATAGTGCATAGCTAAACATCTTTCTCACCACATTACAGCAAAACTACTGCATGCTTTTCATGTTACCACCACAGATTCTCATGTCTTACTCAAAAGTATTTACATCTTAATTGACAGAATATTAACCCACCTGTATTTAGGAGCAAAGCGGCACAAGACTTATCTTGTGTTTAGCTTGGCTGTAGGATTTAATCAGCAGCACCTGGCCTCAGTAGATTCCTCCCAGAGATAAGCGCCATCTGACCTGTTTGACATTGTTCAAAGAACAATGAATTTAACATTTATCATTTAGAAAATGTAAGAAATTAAATWAAATTAATTGGGGTGTCTTATTTTAACTGTTACACCTTATGAACTGTACCACARTGAACTTTATAACTATTGWTTTTAGTTGTCTTTACTGCATATTATTTATTTTATGTACATAAATATTTAAACTTTTACATCTGCATCTACTGTACTGTATGTCATTTAGCCATAAATAACAACAGAGAAAACAGACGTGAATAACAACACATTATCTCTGCTGTTTAGCTGACATCATACTGTAGCAAATCCATTTAGTTATAATTTATGATAATACGACATGTACTTCCAGTAATATTGTTAAAAGTCTTTTGGCAGCATACAAAGTGTTTGTGTTCAACACACCCTAGTGTGCATGAGCGATAATAGGCAAGTTGTCCTTTCTCTGTCTCATTCTCAGAATGCATTGCATTTTCTTACAAATTATTTAGTCATCGTGGATCACTAAATGTTCATAGTCCTATGGGCAATATTTAGGAAACAGAATAATACTCACAAATAGCTAGCAATCCTCAAAAAAAGCAATGTCTGTCATTGTACATGTGGAAAGTGTTRATACTTCCTGACACACATTCACAGCATTGGTCAGCCAGTAGAGCAAACACAAAGAGGTGTCAGGGAGAATAGGAGCAACATTGGCGACATTGTTGGACCAACATTGGGCCAACCGTGGTATTCACTGAGTTAGATAGGTTGTTCTTTCAATGTTGTTATTTATGTACTAGATTGGTAACCAACCCTCATATGAGCTTCTGATGTGATGGCATCATTGTGAGAGCCTGCTGCACTAAGCTAAAGCAATATCATTTAATTTCCAATTTCTAACCTTGCCATTATCTACTGAACCAATGTTGTGCCAACCTATCTTTGGCCCCAACAAAAGGCCAACATTGGGCCAAAGTACAAAATGGCGTTGGACCAACCACTGATAAATCGATAGCTTAGGTTAACTTAAAAATGTAAAATCTGCGTTTCTAATTTACGTTGCCTGTTAATTTACTGCATGTCGTCTGCATGTATGTAGCACCTTGGCCCTGGAGGAACGTTGTTTCGTTGCACTGTGTACTGAATTGTATATGGTTGGAATGACAATAAAGCCTACTTGACTTGACTTGACTTGACTTGACGCCAACATTGACCCAATTTGTTCACTGCCGTTGGCCCACCATTGGCTAGACGTCAGAGAATTGACCAAAGGTTACCAAAATTTTGCTGATGTTGGGCCAACAAAGTCTGGGATAGCAGTGTTGAAAGGAAAGTGTCCCTTTAGCACTTCTCATGTTTTGGGCAGCCAGACAGTATGCACACCATGGGTGGGGCTAGGAAACTTGGCACACCTGGCAGATCTACCCTCATCAACTCGCCATCTGTATATAAAAGGACCTCTTGCTCCCATATGTCCTCTTTGTGGTTCAGGATGCTTCACAAGCCTCTATCAGTCTCCGCTTTCAAGCTGCTGTTCACAAGGTACCCCAAGGATCGCATGCTGCTGCTCACTGCAGGTTCCTTGTTCCGATGTCCGGATATAAAAGGATGCCAAATTGAGCATCGGATGATTAGTGTGCTATGTGTGCTAGTCATGCTGTGCATGCTGACAGAATGAGTGGGTTTCATCTGGTTTCTATACTTTCTCCCTATCAAGGAAAAGAAGGTCATCAGCATGCAATCCCCTGCTATGAGCTATTTCCCTGCAATGAGCATCCCTGGAAAGGAAGAGCTCATGTCAGGGGATTGCACCTCTATACATATTAGACCTGAACTGGCTTCCTCAACCCTGGCTCTGGGCTAGAGCCTGTCTTCACCACAGAGATTTGCCCTCATCCTCACCTGTGTTCAAGGAGATGCTATAGAGATACCTGAAACACTGCTGTGGCCAAGTACCTGAGGTAGAGGGGAAGCTCCAGATAGCAGCCTTCAGAAACCCTAGCTTCCTGATTAAGTATGGACTTCTGTACTTCTGCACACACCAGCAGAGTGAGGACTGTGACCTACTGTTGGACCATATAGCAAAGTGGATGTAATCATGCTTGAATCAAAGCTCTGATCCCCTTTTGAAAGACCACCTCGAAGAACATTGACAAAAAGCTGGTTGTACTCTTTAGCTGGGCGGGCCGAACCAAAGAACTGCTTATGGACCAAAGTAAACCATTTGTTTCAAAATAGCAGACATGTGTTTGCTGTTGCATATGAAGCAGATCGACAGCCTGGTGAAGCAGTTTAATCAGAGCTTTAAGCACATGCTGAAACACGTTGTGGACAAGGAGAGAAATCTGACCCTCTTGGTCCCATACTGTATGTCCTCTTTGTGGCTCAGGAAGCTTCAAAAGCCTTTACTAGTTCACCTCTTTCGAGCTGCTGTTCACATGGCACCCCAGAGGAATGCTTAACATGGCGATGTAACCCTGGGAAATGCAGCTATCACTCTTTAGGTCAGTGAATCGACAGCCCCAGGAGTTCCTTCAGGCTCTCTTCAGGCCAGTGAACTCCCATCTGTTTTSATCAGGTAAGAGAGCTGGTTCTGAGTGTTATCATATTAGTTTATTAAAGTAGTAGATTGTCTCAGTGGTCACTGCTGTGTCCCCATGCCCACAGGGATGTGACCTAGTCCAGCTAGGGTATCCCATCCCATGTAGCATCAGGAAATGAATGATTTGATCAAAATTTTTTAGGATGTGTTCTCCACCCAGACCCAGGAGTCACACATTCTATCTGGACCAACATTAAAAAGAAAAACACTCAAAGTCATCAAGGTAGCTTTTAGCACTGCCAGAGGCCACTGGCAATACCAGGCCTGCATGGGACTCCTGCCACTTTTCAGCAGCTCATGGACATTGACCTTCGGCACAACTGTCTTTACACAGCTGCCTACTTAGACAATGCCGACATTCACTTGGGCACCGGGGCATTACTCCACCAATTAAAAAAAGGACCTAATGTTTTGGACAGTCAGACAGCACATGCATGTGGGACGGGGCAATGAAACTRAAGTGCCAACGTTATGGCAGTGCATAATGACCTACCCTCAATGACTCATGAGGTGCCAGATTCATGCTGACTCCACCTGCACGGTCCCTCCTTAAATCTCTCACTTAATTTTCTGAAATTCCTGAAATAGGGGGATTCTATGTTCTACTGGCCCTGCCATGCTGTGCTACTAGTATACAGGTATCACCTTTTTAGTAATAAAATTCCACCCAATGAACTAAAATTTCCACAAGTTTTATAAAAGTCTTGTAAATGCTGTTTGTCGCTTGTTTGTTTTACTTTATTTGAGTATGCATGCAAATGATTACAAATCACCCATAAATTGCCGAGCATTTGCATGGCAGCCTCATTTGCATGCAGAACATCATAAAAGATCAAGTTCTCAAAATTGAGCACAATATCCTTCCTTGAAAAACTGGTTTTATGTGCAGACAGACCAGTGCATGCTCCTCTTATACAGCAGCAGTTATTTTGTCATAATTTAATCATTTGTTTTACTTGATTTATGGGTTTGTGTTGGCTCGGATTCTTTATTTTTCATATCTCTTAATTAATGACACTAATATAAATGTTTTCAAAAAATGTTTTAATTATAATGTTTTTCATTACAATACAAGACTCACCACTCTGGATACATGTATCTGCTGAAATGGAATAAATGTAAGCATTTTAAATTCAGCAATATACTTAAAGCAGCATTTGTTTTGAAGGGAAGAACTCTCGTCTGACACTTTGGTGGCCAGGGTCTGGTTCCCAGCCAACAAATCATAAACACAGCCAGTGGGAGTGTACAAGTTCGTCTACTCATAATGGTAGTCCCAAGCCTRAATTAAAATGGGAGGGGCGCATCTGCAAGGGCACAAAAAGGGCAGAAATATTTGAAAAGTAATAGAAATTACTTCATGAGCCTTTTGAGGCACTGTTATAATAAGCCTAATAAATTTATTATCAGGAATTGAATTCAAAATTTAATCAAGGTTAGAACAATATCCTTAACTAGCCAGTGATTAATATAACAATTGAGATACATACAAGATAAACAGCAGTGCATTAGACTACAGTGGACTAAAAAGAACATTCGGGACACAACACCAATTTTGTGTTAATGTATTTGCTTTCAAAACCTCACAACCAATTAAAGAAGTAAGCAGAAGCTGTAATGCTGACAGTGTGTGTGTGTGTGTGTGTGTGTGTGTGTGTGTGTGTGTGTGTGTGTGTGCGCGCGTGTGTGTGTGTGTGTGTATGGAGGGGTGGGGGTGTTGCCGTGTGTTTGGCATATACTCCTTTATGTGCTGTGAACAGGCTGACCTTGTGTTTGTGTGCTTGTGTGCTGGCCTTGAGCTGAGCCAAAGCGGCAGACAACCACTGTTGCTGCATGGCCCTGAAACTGTGTGTGTGTGTGTGTGAGTGTGTGTGTGTGTGTGTGTGTGTGTGTGTGTGTGTGTGTGTGTGTGTGTGTGTGTGTGTTTGTGTGTGTAGACAAAAAACAACTAAGAGTAAGTACAGAGAAAGTATAGGTTTTTAAAAGTACAGAGCAAAAGAGGGAAAAGAAATGGTTAATAAAATTATCAGATTATTATCAGCACATTTTTATTGATGGGATTTTCAGCCTATATATATATATAAACTGGTTTACAAGATTTAATCTCACCAGTAGTTCTGCTTCTTGTCTTTGCTTATCTATAAAGTCATTGCTCATTTCACACACACATACACACACACGCACGCACACAGAGACACACGACGTGAGGTTTATCAGCAGWGTCATGGCCAGGAACCATGCTACCGGTCTTTCCCATCATGGTCACTAACCCCTGGCTACTGGTCATTTTCATCATGCGCTTTAATCATTGCTATCAGATTGGCATTAATTTAGCTTTAGAAATCTAGTAGGTGACTGTGCTGTTTTCTGCTACAAGTGAGAGCAGTAAACCTGAAGTTGATGGAATATCAGTCTTAAGCAGGGACTCCAAAACGTCCGGAAAATGATCGAAAATTGTCATTATAAATCTATGGTGCCCCAAGCCTTGACTACATACTTAAAAAAATAGTTTATAAATTAGAACTACAGTATTATTCAAAACACAGGATAAGCAGTATGCAAAATAAATGAATGAATTTAGTGAAAAAGACAACATATCTTCTTGCCATGGAAAAGAACACAAATTTACACTTCCAGTTGTTTTTATTCACCATAATAATAATAATAATAATAATAATAATAATTCCTTCGGTTACAATAGGGCTTCGCACCATCGGTGCTCGGGCCCTAATAATAATAATAATAATAATAAATACATAAATAATTAAAAATACTAATACTACTACTAATAATAATTATTATTAGTAGTATTATTATTATAAAAAATAACTTATGCATAATAATAACTTATACCTGATAAATATTTAGTAATATAATCCTGTGTGTGTGTTGGGGGCATTATCATAAAAAATATAAAATCTGCAGCATATAAGATTTATTAAAAGCCATTTTAACATGTTGCATACAAGGGCTAGGGTTACTGTAGGTAAACCTTGAAAATGACAAACAAAGTGGGTATAAAAGAAAATGAAGAACTTCTCCAAACACTGTGAAATGCAAATGAAATACCCCAAAATCCAAATGAAATTTTCTGAAGTCACAATATGTTTCAAGTGTCTACAAGCACAGTAAGAACACAGAGAGCTAGCGATTGTTTACAACTAAGTGAGTTTTTCCTGGACCATCCTAATATATTTGGGTTCTTTAGTTTGCAACACATCTACTTGAGGGTCAAAGTCTTGGCCAGTGATGAAGTTACAAACCATTCTCTTTTCGTTCGCAGACCTAAACTTTCAAAATAATACATTTAATGGTGCTCTGTGGGATGTTCATTTATAACAAAAATATAAAGAATTGTTCTACAGAAGAATTGTTCTATCCTCTGATTGGTACACCAAACTGCATCACACTGTTATGTCATATTGCCTTGCCTGGGTCTGCACCTAATAGTCTTAAACTGCTAAAGTATGATGCGAATCCCAAAAGCTATTCCTACCGTTTCTTTCTGAAAACTCGAGCCTGCCAAAGAGATTATTTCACGATACAATCATAATATTCAATGGTGAGGATGCAATCAAAGTGATGAGCTCTCTAATGGAACAGAAATARGCTTGCTCTTCTGCTCTAACGAGAAAATAAAACTTATTAGCTCTGCTAGTCTGCTCTGTAGTATAGTTCTCACTCAACAAACACTATGTATTTAAAAGATAACAAGAAAAAAGCTGCAGCATATTTAATTACACAGTGCACAGTGAAATTATTATTTTTTGCATATCCCAGTTAGGAATCTGGGGTCAGAGCACGGGGTCAGGCAGGAAACAGCGCTCCTGTAGCAGACGTGGTTAAGGGCCTTGCTCAAGTACACAACAGGGGCTTAAACCCCAACTCGCCAATCCCTACATACCAGTCATCCTCATCAACTAAGCCAGAATGCAACTATCCAGTCCAGCGCATCTCACTATACCCAAGTGCACGCTATTGCAATACACCATCCACTGTTTTTCTGCTTCTTTGCTTTGTGCCCACCATTACGGTGCAAGAAAGGCATCAAGACTCTTCTTTGCTGAAACAAACTTTCTTTGGTTGGCATCACATGAAATGTGATTTTCTAAATAGCAAAGTGCCAGAGTTCACAAACTAGCACAGGACCCTGCRTTTGAACACCTTTCTTAAGGGACACTAACAAAAGTCTAGACACAAARATGTTATCAAAACACCCCTGTATGTTTCAATAGACTCTACAAAGAGAAATACTAAGCATTTGTRGACACACAAAGAGGGTAGACAAAAAGCAGGTGGAGTTCCACTCAAGATTCCACAGCCAAGCTGAAAACACTTGCTGAATACACACTATGTTTAAAGTGTCCTCAAATACAGCTACAAGCAAGATTGTCATCRCTTATGATAAAAAKGAATGTTTTGTGGAGTAAATCTGGATCTCTCAAGATCCTTCAGAGAGGCCGCTAGGTTGCTTTATTGACTGATGGCCTCTTATCTGGTCTCTGACTGTTGCTTGCCGGSAAATGGCCTCCATTAGGAAGATGCATGGTTGTACCGTAGTCTTACAGATTTCTTACAAATAAATGTAAGGGTGCCTC
This sequence comes from Clarias batrachus, assembly GCA_003987875.1. Taxonomy (NCBI): domain Eukaryota; kingdom Metazoa; phylum Chordata; class Actinopteri; order Siluriformes; family Clariidae; genus Clarias; species Clarias batrachus. The sequence goes on along the minus strand of QMIH01001728.1, from coordinate 28,021 downwards.
TCGTTCAAAATACAGTAAGTTACAGTGCTGTGAAAAAAGTACTTGCCCCTCCCTGAAATTTTTTTTTTGCATATTTGTCACATTTAAATTATTGAGATCATCAAATAAACTTCTATATTACACAATATAGATTATATATTATATTATATTACAAGATGATATGAGTGAAAGAAAAATGCAGTTTTTTTATTGAGTCCATTTATTATTAATCAAAAAAGCTGTTCAAACCTACCTGGCCCTATGTGAAAAAGTAATTGCCGCCTTGCTAAATCATAAATAAACTGTGATTTAAAAAAAAAAAAAAAGCTGAGTTAAATTTCACTTGCCACACCCTGATCTTAATACTGCCAGCCCTGTTAAATCAAGAAATCACTCAAATAGAGGCTGCTTGACAAAGTGAACCACGCTAATTGATCTAAAAAAGATAAACAATCTAAAGAAATTAGTATGTAATTACACAGTGCACAGTGAAATTATTATTTTTGCATATCCCAGTTAGGAATCTGGGGTCAGAGCACGGGGATACATTGACATGTATCAGTCTGGAAATTATTACAAAGCTATTTCTAAGGCTTTGGGACGAACCATGGTGAGAAGCATTAGCCACAAATGGAGAAAACTTGGGACAGGGGTGAACCTTCCCAGGAGTGGACAGAGTATTGAAATAACTCCAATAGCACAATTACAACCCACCCAGGAGCTCATAAAAGAACACAGAACAACATCTAAACAACTGCAGGGCTCACTTGCTTCAGGTAAGGTACTGTAAGTGTTGATGATATAAAGAGACTGGGCAAAAGTGGCATCCATTGAAAAGTTTCAAGGTGAAAGCCATTGCTGACCACAAATAACACAAAGGCTCTTGATACATTTGCCAAAATTATCATGATCATCCCCAAGACTTTTGGACAAATATTGTGTGGACGGATGAGACGAACGTTTAACTGTTTGGAAGGTGTGTGTCCCATTACATCTGGTGCAAAACTACCACAGGATTTCATAAAAAGAACATCATACCAGCAGTCAAACATGGTGGTAGTGWGATGGTCTGCGGCTGAGACGAGTTGAGACAATAATTGATGGAACCATGAAAACTTTGAGGAAAAATGTCCGTCCATCATTTCATGAACTGAAGCTCCAGCGCACTTGAGTTATGTACAGTACAGTAGCAGGACAATGATCCAAAATACACCAGCAAGTCCACCTTTGAATGGCTTAAAACGTGGCTGAATTAAGACAATTCTGCAAAGAGGTCTGGTCACAAATTCCTCCACAGTCAAAGTGGACTCATTGCCGGTTATTGCAAGCACTTGATTGCAGTTGTTGGCTCCAAAGGTGGCACAACCAGTTAGTAGATTCTTACTTTTTCACGTATGGCCAGGTACTGTAGGTTTGGACAGACCTTTCCCTCCTAATGAATGAAATCATCAATTAAGAACTGTACTTGATTTAACAATGTGTAATATTAAAAATGTTTGATGATCTGAATCAATACAGTGTGACAAATCAACTAAAAAATCAGGACTTTTCCACTGCACTGTATGTATTATTTAAAATTGTTAGGATGGGTACTAAAGAGATCAACAGTTAGCCCATAACATATTATAACACTACAATTACAGCCTGCAACACAATGTTTTATTTTTTTTATGAGAACCTAATACATATTGGAAGTAGTACTGATTCTTAGCAAAGGAGAAGATTGCAGTACAACACTTATAACTTGCATGATTTTTAAATGTCTTTGAATACACTTGAAACACATGTCTGATATCAGTGGATCAAAAAGTAATGCATTGAGGAGTGCCCTGGACTGGTCCGAGCTTCGACTATTGCATTCTAATATACACATGTGGACAAAATTGTTGGTACCCTTCGGTCAATGAAAGAAAAACTCACAATGGTCACAGAAATAACTTTAATCTGACAAAAGTAATAATAAATAAGAATTCTATGAATGTTAACCAATGAAAGTCAGACATTGCTTTTCAACCATGCTTCAACAGAATTATTTAAAAAAATAAACTCATGGAACAGGCCTGGACAAAAATGATAGTACCCCTAACTTAATAGTTTGTTGCACAACCTTTTGAGGCAATCACTGCAGTCAGGTGTCGAGTGACAGACCGCAACGATGACCAGAACCTAAGGGCCTATGCACTCAGACATCGTTATGCAACTGCCACACAGCTGCAGGCCTGTTTATGAGATGTGAGGGGAACTAGGGTTTCCAGACAAACCATTCGCAACCGACTCCACTGCTTTGGCTTGAATGCCCGTTGCAGGTGACCCCACTGACACCAAGACACTGTGAACGTTTGCAGTGGGCACAAGACCTTGTGAAATGGACAATGCAGCAGTGGTCTACCGTCCTGTTCACTGATGAGTGTTGGGTCACCGTTTACTGGAGAAGACAAGGTGAGCGATACGCTGAGGTCAACATGGTCCCCAGGGTTTGCTTTGGTGGAGGAGGTGCAACAGTCTGGACAGTCATCACCAGTCAGTGCAAAACAGATTTGGTTATTGTTGGCTTAGTCACTGCACGTTCTTTCCTCAGAGACATCACGGAACCCATCATCATTCCCCAATTCTGCCAGCACACACCCAACTTTCTGTTCATGGATGAAAATGCGCAACCACATCGTGGCAGAATTGTCACAACTCGACTTCAGGAAGTTGAAGTGTCTCATATGGTTCGGCCATCAATGTCCCCTGACCTGAACCCCATAGAGCACGTCTGGGACCAGTTGAAGCAGAGACTGGATGATCGTACCCCACCCCCACGTGACCTGGCAGAACTGCGGAAGAGTGGAACGTATTGCCTCAGAACAACATCATGAGACTAATGAGGAGCATGAGACGTCGCTGTCAAGCTGTCATTGCGGCAAATGGTGGAAACACCCGCTACTGATATTGTCGATTTTTGATATTTGGAGCTATCCTTATTATTGTCTAAATGTTTGGGGTAATAAATATTAAACTAATGAATATGGTGTTTCTTCTCATACATTATTAGTAATATCAAAGGGAACTTTTACTAAGTTCATTAAAATTTGAGCAAATAAGAAAAGCACTCATGTAAATAACAATATCCCTATCTTATTGTGAGTAGTGTACTGTATATATCGCCTGCCTTCACATGCATATGAACTTGAGTAACGTCCAATTCGTAATCCATAGGGTTTCATATGATGTTGTCCCACCCTTTGCAGCTATAACAGTTTCAACTCTTCTGGGAAGGCTTTCCACAAGGTTTAGGGGTGTGAGAATCTTTTGACCATTGTTCCAGAAGCACATTTGTGAGGTCAGACACTGTTGTTTGATAAGAAGGCCTGGCTCGCAGTCTCAGTTTTAATTCATTTAATGCATTATAATGCTGAAGCATTAAGAGTTACTTTTGCTGGAAGTAAGGGCCTGAGACCAACTCCTAAAAAACAACCCTACACCAGTTCCAACATGACTAGGCATCAGATCACAAGGAAAAGTCCATAAAGACATAGATGAGCGAGTTTAATTGTGGTACAACTTGACTGGCCTGTAGAGAGTCCTGATTTCAACCCGACCTCACTCACTCATCACTCACTCACTCACTCACTCACTCACTCATTGTCTATAGCGTTTTATCCTGTATACAGGGTGATGGGAGGCCTGCAGCCCGTCGCAGAAGACTTAGGGCACAAGGCAGGTTACACCCTGGACGGGGTGTCAATCCATCACGGGGCACACACATACAACATACAACATACAACATACTCGTAAACGTTGTGGAAAGCCTTCCCAAAAGAGTTGAAGCTGTTGTAGCTGCAAAGGGTGGGCAAACATCATAATAAATTCGATATATACAGTATGTTTTTTATTACATGCAAAACTTCAATTTTATTTGCATAGCACTTTTAACAATTGTCAGGGTCACAAAGCAGCTTTACATAATCAAAAGTAAATTATGAAAATTTGTATGAAATGTTAAAATGTGCATGAATCAAAATGATCAGATGATGAGCCTGGTACAAGCCGAGGGCGACAGTGGCAAGGAAAAACTCCCTGAGATGGCAATAGGAAGAAAGCTTGAGAGGAACCGGACTCAACAGTGAACCAATCTTCATTTGGGTAATAATGGATAGCAGGAATTGATCTGCAGTCATACTGTGTTAACTACAGCTTAAAGAGAGATATTCTGGAGACACTCGTGTATGTCCAGTGAAGCGGTGAAGCAGGGGCTCTGGGAAAAAAGCGCCAGGGTCAAGGACAGGCTGAGAGGCACATGTGCACCTTCCTAGCATCCTTCTAGCCAATGTAAAGTCACTGGGAAAAAAAAAACTTGATGATGTCAGGGCTAGGGTGATGTTCCAAAGGGATATTTGGGACTGCATTATCCATCAAATGTTGACCTTTCTACCCTCCTCAGTAATTTACTTTGGTCATATTACAGTATATTCATTTATATTCCACCTCAGGTGGACATTGACACTACTTTATGAATTCCATTAGGTTCTCACTCAAGACCAGGCACAACACTGTGAACATTGAAATGTACAAGGCTGTGTCATGCAACGTTCCCAAAAAGTGGTAAAGATGGCAAAGCATCATTACACAGCCAAACTAGAGTCTCTAGGAACCTAAATTAAAGCCCCAAATCTTCAAATTACAGTTAAACCTCGGATTTGTAGTACCTCTGAATATAATTTGTTCCGGAACCCTGATTGTATATCAAAACACTTGTATATCAAAGTGAATTTCCCCATAAGAAATAATGGTTCATTCCATAACCAAAAATATTCACATAAAAATTATTAATACAAAATATTAAGTAAAAATAAAACAAATTCCTGTGTAATGCACTGCATGGCGTCTCTGAGAGTCACGTGACAAAAGAATGAAAGATTCGGACCAGGAGATATGAGAGGTGATATCTGATATCTGTTCATCATAATATGTCCTTAGCTGCATTCTAATATTTTCACATTACTGGAACTTTAGCCAAATCTGTGTGTATAGATGTGTTGGGGATCTGTTTATTGAAAATTCTTATTTATTTTTATGAGAAGATTGAAATTAACTAAATGATTTGAAAAAGATCTGTTCAACCTGATATAATTTTTAATGAGCTACTTATTATTTTTATAATGGTAACTTTACTTGTACTTCAGTAAAATTTCATTGAAGTAACAGTACATGTACTTGAATACAAAAGTTTATTACTCTTTCCACCTCTGACAGTACTGTATTTGCGCACTAATGTTGACTATACGAGTGACCGAGGGACCGAGCTTGGGGGACGATTACCCACAATACGTATGTCAAGACCTCGCTCATTTACTGAGTTAAAATGTATTTACAATTTTTGCTCTTCTTGTGAAACACTCGCAGAGCAAGGTACTCGCAATCCAAGGTTCCACTGTATATGGATTGTATATGTTTCTGAGGTTTTTTCCTAGGTCAATTTATGACAGTATTAACTAGGAATCTAGTGTCTAGGAGTGGCGAGATATGGTGTATAGTAGGCTAAGAAGGACTGGGGGTTTGACTGGATAAAAGTGATTTTCAATAATTTATTACAAATTTGAATTGGCCAAAGAGATGATACTGGAACATATAACATATAACTGGCTAAAGAAAACATTCAGATTCCCCAGCTTTTTTTATAATATAGGGTTTAAGGACTGGGGAAAATGGCAGAGATCTTTACATCAACAGTCAATGCACTCACTCACTCATCATCTATACCGCTTAATCCTGTATTCAGGGTTGCGGGGACCTGGAGCCTATCCCAGGAGACTTAGTGCAGGGTACACCCTAGACAGTGTGTCAATCCATCGCAGGGCACACACACATACACACACTCACACACTTATTCACACACTATGGGCAATTTGGGAATGACAATTAACCTAACCTACATGTCTTTTGACTGTGGAAGGAAAGCGGAGTACCCGGAAGAAACCCACCAAGCATGGGGAGAACATGCAAACTCCATGCACACAGAGATGGGAATTGAACCTGGCCGGGAAATTAACCCAGACCCTGGAGGTGCAAGGCGACAGTGCTAACCACTACACCATGTGCCGCCACAGACAATGCAATTTTGTAAAAATTTCCAATATATAACTGCACATAATGCACTATTTCTATTTTTATGTGGTACCCGATGGTACCACATGCAAGGTCAAAACTCATGAGTTGGCATTCACACAACTGTTTGCTAACAAAGAGTATTCACCACTGTTGCTTTTGTCAACAGATCAGTATGAGCACAGCTGATGGAAATGAGCTACTGAAATGAGCTTCATGGATCCCTGATAATATAAGTAAGAAATAATTTACGAGCAGATGCTGTTTGACCCATTTGGAAGATGTTTTTAAAATCCTTGGGATGATGGCATTGAAGATGCTATTGGCAATAGAATCAATGACATACAGTACCTGTCTCCGATCAAGTCACTCACTCATCATCTATACTGCTTTATCCTGTATCCAGGTTCACTGGAGCCTGGAGCCTATCCCATGAGGCAGTGTTTACCCTGAACAGGGTGCCAATCAATGGCAGGGCACACATACACATACACACACTCACACGGTTATTCACACTACAGGCAATTTGGGAATGCCAATTAGCCTAATTTGCAAGTCTTTGGACTCGGAGTACCCAAAGGAAACCCACCAAGCACAGAGACACACAGACCCGAGGCGAGAAACCGGACCCTGGCAACAATGCTAACCACCAAACCGCCTCTGCTTAAGTCATTCTGATGAAAAATGACACTATGAAATACAATGCCTAGCCAAAGTAAGCCACATCCTCTAACATTTAGTTTGAAAGCCTTGATATTTGATTACAGCATACAATGTGGTCCAATTCATGTGTGAAAATGATTCCTCAAGCTTCCAGAATCATTCTTTCATAATTTGAAAAATTCTTTGATATTTTTAGAACTCCATGTGAACTTCATGGTTTTCGTCTGAGTATGATAGGGGACTTACCCTGACGCTCCCAGTGATGCGTCTTAGTGTTCAAGTCTAGACTAAAAAATTATTTATTTAGAAAAGCCTTTTGTGAATTTATTTGCCTTAGCAAAAGGTGCAGATGTGGGRGAGTCATGGACAAATGTTTTATGGTAAACTGGGACTGTATAATTGGTTTCTGTCTTCCCCATTCTCATTGATCATTCAGGTTTGTTGATGGTGAAGTAACTGGTTGCTTTACTTCCCAGCGAGACCTCATGTCTGCGTTTCCTTCTGGCTCTCCCTTTTAGTTATGCTGTCATAGTTAGTTCTGTGGGAATCTTTCATTGCGCTCTGCCCTAAATATAGGGCTGTCTTTTTTTCTTTCTGTCGAGCTACACATCACACTTCTGAGTTGCTAGTGCTCCTGCAGACCTGACTGACACATCCTAGTGCCCGGTTTCTGGTTGGCGTTCCCTTGCTGCTGAGGATGGCCCTGAAAAGAGGCCTTATATTAACTTAAACACCTTTCTCAGTATAAACTTTCACCCTCACAGAACACAGATATAGCAGGGATTGATTTATAGTCATACTATCTGATGTCACTCAAATAAGAATGGGTTCGCTGTTGAGTTACTCTTGAGGATTCTTCCTATTGCCATCTCAGAGATGTTTTCCTTCCCACCGTCACCCTCGGCTTGCTCATCAGGGAGAAACGGATAATTATTTATACATTTTTCCATACATTTTTTTAAATTTATATTCATAAATTTCAGGGCTATATCTCTGCTGTGCGATAATGACCATCATTAGAAGCGCTATGCAAATACAATTTTATTTAATTTACCTGAATATTAAACATAGCTGTGCATTTGATTTTTCTTTTTCTATGCGTTTTCAATTTCTTTGCTAAGCAACTTCACCAAGCTTCTAAGTGACCTACATTTTATTTTTATTTTTTATTCTGACCACATTTCTTCACCATATGGATTTCATGTTCAAGGAATGCACATTCCAAGTTCCACATTTTAAATCTTCTCCAATTGGTTTCATTGGTTTGTGCAGTCAATGGCATCCTTTTTTTTTTTTTGGCCAAGCAAAATCGGCCATGGGGGAAAATTACATTGTGAACTAAAACTTTTTATTTATTTGTTTTATTTTTAAAAAATTGAACAAAAAAAAAAGCTTCTACGTTGATCCCTGCTATTGTGAACATAGAATTAAATAATATTTTAGAATAACAAATTTATTTTTTTTAATGCAGTATGAAAAATTTCATATGAATATACAAAACTTTTTTTTTGKAAATTGTGTTTCATTCTTATATTTATATTTAGAGTCTAGTCCTCAGTTTTTAAAATATAAAACTATGTAACATTTTTAAATATATATTTTTATATTTATTCRTTTAATTTCGAACACTGTGTTGCTTATTACTGTTGCACTGCATTATACAGTACTTTACTGCAAACTTAATGTAAGTTCCCAATCATAATAAACTGTTCATGTCATTTAACAAATGTTTTCTGCAAATGTGCAGAACTTTTTACAGTGTACGTATATCTAATTCTTCCTACTCAAGCTGGACACCAAGTATCTGCATCAAAGAGATACAAATGTTGGTGCCTGGCTAATCTTGAATTTTATGGGCCATATTATGATGATGATGATGATGACGATGATGATGATGATGATTGATTATTATTATCTATATAATTTTTTTTTAAATGTCTGTTTATTTGTCAGAATTCATGTTTCATACACTGGAGGACCTGAAACCAGAACATTTTATGTCTGCATGTCTGTCTGTCCTTCTGTCCACCAAGATTTTGTCACAACATCAGACAAAACTGGCTGGACAAAATTTTATGAAACGTTTGCAGTACCAGTACTCTGCCTGAAGTTTATCCTGAACCATAAGTGAAATCACAATGTTGAGTAAAAGCGATGTTATGAACAGTTTGGATTTAATAATCAATTTTGTACAATTTCCTAATAGTTATTCACTAATCCAGTAGAAACTGATAGCATACTGTATAATGTCGTCACACCAAACGATATTTTGTGAAATTACAGTTAAAGTGTTCATCAGTTGCAGACAGACATGTACAGGTCATGACTTCAACCTGAATAATAATATCACTGATTATATTAAAGCTGATCAGCTTATTTTTAGATTGAACTATTTCTAAAAACTTTTTTCACATCAACAACAGGAACTAGTTATTGAATATTTATAGTAGCACAGTGATTTCCCACATCATGTTGTAAGTCACTCTAGATGAAGGCGTCTGCAAACAGACAAACAAGTGCTTTTAATTATGTACAAATACTTTTAATTATGTGCTCCCTTATAATTAACTCTGTTAGTACTGACTGTGGTTGTTACCCTTTTCCTGACATTCATGCAAACAAAAAAGGGACACACACACACACACATACACACACACACACACACACACACACACACAAAAAAAAAAAAAAAAACAGAAGTGAATTTCCTCTCCCAAAGCTCTGTAAGTTAAAGACAGAAAGACAGAAGCCCTTGAAAGGAGGACTTTTCAATTTGTAAGTCTCTCAGCCACAAGGTCAACTCAGTTTATGGGTAAAGTCATAGATGGAGAAAATCAAACTAGTTACTATAGTAACAGCCAAGATGCATAACACAACAAGGAACAAAATGAATTTTCTAAAAGAAATTTTGAGATTTTTTTTTTTCTTTTAACCTGATTCTTTTTTTATGTATATGACCACCGCCCACCCCCCCTTTTTTTTTTTTGATCATCAAGGTTGCTGCTGTTCATTTTTGCCAGTTTCTTATTCTCATGAGGTCATGACAACCTGGCTGAATGCTCCTTCACGTCTGAGTGTATCAGACCAAAACAAGAGAAGCAGAGAAAACATATTTTTGCAAAGTTGCAAATGTGTACAGTATATAGATATGACTAAATAAATAAAACTAAATTAAATCCTCATTACTGATTTATTAACACATTAAAATAACATACTTTGTACAGATATTTACTATGCATGCTTAAGGATTTTAGTAAGTCACACAGACCTACACAGAAACTCTGCTATATGAATCTGGTTACTGCTATGTGCACTTTACCTGATTTCTGATATACCATGAGCACTACCTGTACAAGAAACCTGTGATAATATATTTTATACAAAGGTTAGTTCTGACCGAGCAACAGGACTAACACTAACTGTCGGATGCAGTGCTGGTGAAACTACAGTAGGTCTGTACAGTCCACAGTACGGAGGGGAGAGCAGCTGCCTGCCAAAACCCACATTCAAAACGTGACGTCACGGAAACACTTACAGCAAGAAAACACATCTGATTATTAACATTAGGTCACAACAATTTGTTATTTAAGATGACATCATAATAATCATTTCTAATTGCATCTGAGCCATCCTTATTCATCCTTCTTAGTTATTGTACAAAGTACGGGTTAAGTAGCCTCTAACACAAGGCTGAATTAAGGAGCATATAACTGTAGAGAGATTACCGTTGGTCTTGGTCGTTATAGATTTTTCTGCTCTGCACACCAACTGACAAGTTTGTCACCTGGAACAAAAGTTCAATATTGTTAATTTAATCCAAATTCCACAACCATGGGAAAAATGTGTTCCAAACATCAGCTGAGACTCATATAAATCAGCTAAACTGGCTTGGTATATTTTAAAGATACTGTGGATTCAGTACAAATCTAACTATTTCCCCAGAGCCGTAACTTTCAAAGACATCCGATTTAGCTCAGTGGGAAACTTCCAGAGAGAAGAAGTACTGTACTGTACACGTACACATATATYTTAGTATTTTTCTCTAAGGAAGATGAGGATGATGATGTTATGGGATGTCACAGTGGTCTTCAGGGAGTTTGCTGAAAAGCACAACAGACTAGGTTCTTTGTAAGGGATAATGTCTACTTTACGTTAACCTCTTAAGGTAAAATTATGTAAATATCAACATTCACTTTAGTGTCACTGTATGATATAGGTTAAGCAGCCCATTGTTCTCACAAACCAGAATAATCGAACTGACCCATACTCCTCCATTTTGCATTTGAAGAGAATTAAAATAAAAGAAGAACCTCATGATACTGAGCATTTAGAATGGAAATTCAGTAAACAACGCTTTCAATGTGGACTAAATTACTGTGTGGACATTTTGGAAGGTAAGACCGTATATCCTTTTATATCCTGTTTTCCAAAATCTCCGAAGATTTATACAGGAACTTAGATTCTAAAAAAAAACATCCTTTAATTAAGACACTATACCTTTATGTCTGACTATTGTTAGGTCAATTCCAATTTAAGTAAAATTACAGAGGCAGCAGGGAGAAGACAGCATGAGCCTTCAAGAGAACATGACCCAGAAAAGAATGTTTTACAGAATGCCATTGAGAGCCATAATCAAAGGCAAAATTCTAATTTCCCAGAGATGCTTGCCTGTCAGACTTGAAGACCTTGAACAGAAGCTCAGTTGGATACAAAACACTGCGTTGCAGTGTGTGTGTGTGTGTGTGTGTGTGTGTGTGTGTGTGTGTGTGTGTGTGTGTGAGAGAGAGAGAGAGAGAGAGAGAGAGAGAGAGCTTGGAAGGGGAGGGGATAAAGAAGGCTGTGAAGACTGTTTACTTGACACTGGCCTTGATATAAATGGTAAAAATGGGGGAGATCTCTTTCAAATAAATCAATTGTCCAAGTTCACATTTATCTCACAATATTCTAATGCTCTGTGACTGTTCTCATGCAGACTTGTCATTCATCCTATTAAGATCCAACAGCGTTACCTAGATATGAATTCGTCTGTCTCTCAACCACAATACATTTGACCCTGGCCTTTTTTTTTCAGATAATTTTGTTTTGTTAGTCTCTTTCTTCTTTTATTGTATACACAATAAATACATAAATAATTATAGAACAAGTACACACATCCATGTGAGAGAAATGATGATGATTTCCCCTGAGAATTAACAACAATGACAATTTTCTTGTCAAAAACAACTGCTTGTGACAATGTCTTGTCAAATGAACGAAAACACAACTCACTTTTTAAACAGTTACAGTAAGAGTTTCTCAGCAACAGTTTTAGGCCGCATCACAAAACATGATCAGTCATGCACTTAAACACAAACCTGACTTAATGAGTTCACAACCCTATAATTACTTCATTGCTCAGGACAAAAGCAAAGAAGGCTGTAAATTAAGAGCAAAGCAGGGTGTGTGTCTTTCTCCCTCCACTTTCTCTCTCTGCTTCCCTTGAGAGGGACTGAGTGGTGTAAATGCACGAGGATAATTCAAGTGGATGTAAAAGCGATGGAGAATAAAGGTGTGATTGGTGAGGTGAGTGCTACCAGAGTACACCTACAACTCAGTCTGAAGTGTCTGCATTTCTTTTGCTTACCCACTAGACCAATATCGCTTGATCAGAACAGGAATTTGACTAAATATAGTATAGTGCTGGGTTATTTCGGCAGTAGAGTTATGTTTATACTGTAGTCTCCTAGCTGAAGTGCCATCTTTGAGTTTGTAGAAAGAGTTAAAAGGTAAAGCTAAAGATAATCGGCTGAGCTTTAATACACAAATACATATATAGACAAATACACACACTCCTCGTTCGGTCATCGGAGAGTGAATCACAGATGAGAACTTGAAAAAAGTAGATCGGATAAAGATGACGTGTTGTGTTAAAATGACTCCAGCGTGTTAAAATTCTCTCATACCAGTCCAGCGCTGTTATTTCAGCGGTGAAAATATGAGCTAATTCCAGTAAAAATATTCACTTTAGCTTCTCTAATTAATATCTATTGATGCAGGTGTGTGTTCATRCTGAGCAAGTAGTTTATTAGCTTGTTATTATTATTATTATAAGTAGCTTATTAAATCCGGTACATAACTGTTCATAACATCGCATTTACTCAACATTTTGATTTCACTCAGGGTGCAGGTTAAACTTCAGACAGATWTCTAACTACTGCAAAAGTTTYATTAAATTCTGTCCAGARGTCGATTTAAGACGCGCTCACAGTTTGACGCATGCGCAGTACTGGGACTTACAGTGGTTTATAATCTGGCACAAAACTGCCCACAACTTCAACTCTACTCAACATTTTATTTCATTTAGCGCAGGTTTTAACTTCAGGTAAATACCTCAAATTTGGCAAAGTTTTAATTTAATTCTGTCCAGACACTTTTGTGTGATGCTGTGACAAAATCTTGATARACAGACGGACAGAATTWTTTTTCTTTTTTTCTTTCTGGGACTGGTTTCRGGACCTCCARTGTATGAAACGTAAATGTATCATTGAAGAAGCGAGTTCTGTACAAATGAGCAAAGTACAGCCAATGTTTATAGATGCATTCACACACACACACTAAAAAAATCCTCTGGACTAAACACATGTATCAGGTTTCAAAAGGACAGGGAAGCTCTCTCTCTCTCTCTCTCTCTCTCTCTAAGTAACAAAAGACATTATCCTAGAAAACAACATACCAAGGAACATATGATAATAATGATGATGATGATGGTGATGATGGTGGTGGTGGAGTCCTGCCCCCAGTGTTAAGGGAAGCGCGTGCGTCAGAGTAGGTGGCGTCGTCGGGAGCGCGGTTTAAAAACTCTTTAGCTAGTCTGCGTGCGGGAGGCGGGACGCGCAGACGGCGGCGATGCATGTGAGCGAGCAGAAGAAGACGAGGCACCTGCTCCAGGCGGGACGCGCGGCGGTCATGGCTCACCCGGAGAGCTGCGAGTGCGGCGGCGAGCGGCGCAGCCCGAGCATCCTCTACAGCCTGCTCAAGAAGGAGAGCGCGCCGTGCGCGTCGGCGCGAGCGCCCCGCGGTGCCAGGTTCGCCACGTGCGCGTGCGGCGTGGCGAGGCCGGTGGCGCTGCGCTCCCCGCACGCGACGTGCAGCGCGGCCTCGGCCGTGCTCGCCAAGACGCTGCGCTTCGTCAAGAGCGTGCCGTGCTTCGGCGAGCTCCCCGCCTGCGATCAGCGCGCGCTGGTGCGCAGTGGCTGGGCGCCGCTGCTCGTGCTCGGCATGGCGCAGGACGGCTTGGACTTCGAGACGCGCGAGAGCGCGGAGCCCAGCATGCTGCAGCGCCTGCTCACCGGCGCGCACGAGCGCACCGCTAGCCCGCGCGACCACACCGCTCACGTCATTAACGGCGGCGGCGGCGGAGGAGGAGGAGGAGGAGGAGTGGCGCTGGTCGAGGCGCAGGGCATCAAAGCGTTCCTCAGCAAGTGCTGGGACCTGGACATCAGCACCAAGGAGTACGCCTACTTAAAAGGAGCCATTCTGTTTAACCCAGGTGAGCGCCGTGATCATCATCATCATCATCCTCATCATAAGAAGGCACAGGGGCTTAGTGGTTAGCATTGTCGCCTTGCAACTCCAGGTTCTGGGTTCGATTCCCACCACAGGGTCCGTTTGCATGGAGTTTGCATGTTCTCCCCATGTTGGTGGGTTTCCTCCCGCAGTCTAAAGATATGCAGATTAGTCTAATTTGCATTCCTAAATTACCCTGCGATGTATTGGCACCTCGTCACATCTGGGGTGTACCCTGCCTTGTACCATAGGTCTCCTGGGATAGGCTCCAGGCCCCCCACGACCCTGTATACAGGAAAAAAGCGGTATAGAGGATGTTGACGATCATAATCATCATCAATAATAATAATAATAATAATAACAGTTATTAAATGCCTTTCTCTTCTTTACTTTGTTATTTTCTTATTCTTACTTTCGTTCTTATTCTCATTCTTACCAGATATCCAAGAAAAATGTATAGTACTTAGATATCTTCTACTAACTATCTCTCTCTCACTCTGTGTATGTGTGTGTGTGTATGTGTGTGTGTGTGTGTGCGCGTGTGCCCTGTTTTCACAGACATTGGCGGACTGCAGTGTCAGCACTACATCCAGGCTCTGCAGAGCGAAGCGCACCAGGCTCTTAATGAACATGTCAAACTGATTCACCGAGGAGACACCACGAGGTTTGCCAAACTCTTCATTGCCCTCTCAATGCTACGATCCATCAATGCCAATGTTGTGGCAGGGCTCTTCTTCAGACCCGTCATTGGCACAGTAAACATGGAAGAACTTCTCCTCGAGATGTTTTACGGAAAGTAGAAAGAAGCAGCACGGCTCTGTGGACCTGACAGGTCTCATCCAAGAGGGACAGTGAGCAGAGACAGTGGCCTGTAGGCTTTCACTCACACACACACACACACACACACACACACACACACACACACACACACACACACACACACACACACACACAAATTTTTACACATGCTATTTTTGTACAATATTTCCTTGGACTGTATTCCCTTATTGCCTTCTGAGTTGAACTCATTGCTGAATCCAAAATCTGATGGGGAAATAGCTTTACATTGTTTTCTTCAATTGATTAGCTTTTCTGTGTCGTTTTGTACAGCCATATTCATATTATGAAACAGGCTATTTATTTGAGTATATTTAAATTTTAGAAACTGTTCTAGGCCTTTGTTTTTATTGTTACATTGCACACACACACAATTATGGATTCTGGTTTTCTGCATTTAAAAAAATATATATACTTGGATTAAAAAAGTGTCAAAGTGATTGCAAATTGAAAAAAAAAAAGAAAAAGAAAATAAAATGAATGAGAAAGTGAAGTGTCATACCAGAAGAGGGCAGTGTGAGCCCACAAACCTGCATCTAAAGCGGCGCGGGGTACACTGTCAAATTTAAATTTCATTATTTCAGCCAAGAGGCGACAATAATTTTAACAAACTAGCATTTGACCAAACAAAGTGCTTGAACATGGGCATTGAAGTGTAAAACACTGTGTTGTGTCCTTGTGACAGGATCGGATATGCTTGGGTGATTTGGGACAGGACGCCATATGTTGGTCTCTGAAAGCATTAGTCATAGCAATGTAAAATAAAATAAAAAGCGTTCGATAGGACATCAGCATGGACACAAGGCAACCTGGCGCCTTGTTTTTTCTTCTTCTTTTTTTTTTTTAAGAAAAAGAAATATGGAAATGTATGCTGAGAGGAAAGGGTTTTTAGGTCTGCACTGGATCTAAACATTGTAAAAACACATGATTTCACCTGAAAAATGTTTTTTAACTGCCTCACAGCTACAGGCCCCTGGTTCGATTCTGAACCCGGGGCTCTAACTTAGTAGAGATTTCTTTTTTTTTTTTTCTTCATACAGCGGTTTCCTCTTGGTTCTCTTGTTTTCCTTTCCTCTACCAAAAATATGCTCGATTGCCAATATATTCTTGATTATCCTAAGGTGTAAATGTGTGTGTGTGTGAATGTCTGTGTGGTGCCTGTCATTGACTTGTGATAAGTGTGTTCTCAGTTTAGCTTCAGTGCTCCAGACTTGACGTCAACTGTGACCCTGCTCAGGGTAATGTGGTTCCTGAAGATGAAGTAATTGTTAAAGAAAAACAAAACGGTTCMACTTCAAAAGAACCTGAAAGATACGTAATGTTAAGTGTTTGTATTGCAGTGTAGATTAGAAACAGCTAATGGAAAAGTCTACTGGTCTTGTTACCCTGTGAGTCGATACAGAAGCGATCAGTATCTGCAGTACAGAATCCATACTACCTCTCAAGGATGATCTCAGTGCTCTGCTGAACATCACTTTCTTTCTTTTCTGAATTCAACACTCACTGTTGGATGGTGAAATATGTCCCTGCGCTCAATCTACAGCAGCTCAAGTTAAAGTCAGTGTTTGACACTCACACACACACACACACACACACACACACACACACACACGCACACGCACACGCACACACACACTTCAGTTCCCAGAGCAATCTCATCTCATTCCCAAGCAGGCAGGAGATCATGATGGATTGATCTGTAGGCCTGCGGTGCTGTCACAGCCCATCCAGTTATGGAAGACCTTTCAGCACATCTTGGCTAATTAATCTGCTCCCCTGAGCCACCAGACTGCCTGGACAGGGATTGTATCTTTCTCTCTCGCTCGCTTTCTTTCTTTCCCTCTTTCTCTCCAAGCTTCTCCTGTTAAATAAGGATATAAAAATGATGTGAAGTCTACATGCAGTAAAGGTCTGATTCAGCCCAAATGTCACATCATCATCATGTTCCACAGAAAGAAAGAAGAAAAAAAAACCCTCAGCAGATCATGTCTTTATTTTTTCTACCTTAAAATGAGCAGTACCTGTACAGTATTTCAGACGTTCTTTGGAATTCCCCGTCCTGCCACTCCTTCACAGTCAGAGCTGATTGAAAGATTCCCATCTGCCTCACACTTCAGTCTGCTAACCATACGTAAAAACATCTGGAGGAAAAGTGATAACAATCTGTTGTAAATTCGGCAGGCTGTGCAATGACAGCATATGCCAAGCGCTGCCAACGCTCTAAAGCTTAAAGGACAGCTTAACCCAGGAATGGATTGTTAATGACTGCATGCTAGATTGGGCCAKGTCACGTGATGCAAACAAGAAATCTGGATTGAACTGAAAAGGCGCACTGTATAATGCTTTACATTTGATTGCTTACAGTATGGAACTTGAATAAAATAACTATTTTGATTCATATATTAAAGCCTTTAGATATTCTATTTGGCCTTAATCTGGCTTTAATAAGTCAATTATTTAAAAAAATGTGTGAATAATTTTTAGATTTGCTACAAGCCTCTCCATTTAACATGTACACAAAGGAAAGGTCAAAATCAACATGATGGTCAGAAACTGCAAACATTTACTGTATGTAGAGCTTCAATAAAATAGCTGATCAGAATTAGAAATAAAATTAAATATAAAAAAA
>QMIH01001727.1:149123-162596 GCA_003987875.1 Clarias batrachus | reverse complement strand
AAAATACATAAATCTAAAGATAATATTGCCCCTTTATGGTTATAGAATTTATTTTATGGTGTGTGGGAGGAAATCAAATGGCTAAGTTGAGACAAACTTGAAAATATGAGAAATATGTTGGATTATAAAAACAAATTCAAGATAAAAACGCAGAAGTTAATAATTATTTAATAAATAAATTTTCGATATTATGCATGTGTCATGYCTGTAGCACTATGAGGCGGACGCAAATGCAGGGAGAACAAAAGTGTTTTTTATTTAAATCAAAGAATGTCCAAACAAACTAACACAACAATACAAACAATGATAAACTCCCCATCTGGGTCTGCAGGTGGCTTGGCACGGTCAAAAACAAAAGAAACGGAAAGAATTACTCAGTGAAAACTAGAACAGAAAGAAGGCTGAGAACCTCTCAGCCTTGACCTTGACCGGCGTCTTCTGAACAGAAATAACACCGGCCCTGCAGACACTGCTCATTCCTGTGGGAGAAATGAACAAAGACAGGTAGTTTGGGAGACCAAGAAAACATGTACCACAACGTTGAACGTACAATGAGCTATTGGTTCGACTGGTTTAAAGTGAAACATRTACACACGCAGCGGTTTAGGGTGATTTGCCCTTGCTCGGTGGAATTCCGTGTTGGAGACCTCCCTCTCCTCCTGGAGTCCAGAAGTTTTTTAATCCTGAATGCAGGGGCGCCCTCTATTTCCACTGCCCCAGGGAGTGAAGGCTCTGCTGCTCTTTCATCTAGTGGCCCCCAGATCACTGGCCTGAGAAGGGAGACATGAAAGTCAGGGGTAACACGGATATTGTCATGCGCACTCGCAACATGACCGGCACTAGGACCCGGAAGTAGTACATGTCAGTATGTCAGGAAGCATAAAAGGAAACAAGATGGCGCTTTCACATCGCTCACTCAGTTTGTCCATGCTATTTGTCCCTGACATTTTGTCCATCCAACCGTGAGTACTCACATTTTTGGGTTTCGCTTTCGATTGAGTGTATGTTATTAGAACGCAAGTTTATTTGTGTAGACTCTTGCTCTCGCTCTGGGAGAGTTCTTAAAATAAACAGCATGCTTTCTTTAGCATTTGGATTTACTAGCCACGCTACAGGGATAACTGCTAGTCTTCTGGTCCGTCTCCATTTATCTGTGTGACAGATATGGTTAGGGAGCTTTAATTTATATGAGACGGGATTTATTTGGGAGAGGATGGGGAAGGGACCAATGTTTCTGGGGGTAAACTTACGACAAGGGAGGTTAAGGTCCCGTGTCAAGAGCCATACCTGATCGCCTACCTGGAGCGAAGGACTTTCCATTCGCCATCTGTTGGCAATTTTTTTTAATCAACTGCGCGGGAGATCTGCGTGTGTGCATCCTCCCACTCTCTCCGCTCTCTTAAACCACTAATCCACCATGGGTACATYGGTGGGAGTGGGGTCCCAGGGACAGAGCAGTGGCTGAGGCCCAAGCACACACTGAAACAGGTTTGGCTGGTTGCAGAGAGGTACAACGAGTTTTGCGCATATTCCGCCCAGATTAAGCAGTCTGCCCATTCATGTTGTCGACTGCTGCAGTATGCTCGGAGGTATTTATCGAGTTCTTGGACACGGAATGAAGCGACATCCTTTGGAGAATCTATCCACCACCACAAGGACTGCCGTATACCCTTTAGACACTGGCAGATCCGTGACAAAGTCCACTGCGATGTGGGACCACGGTCTGTTAGGTGTTGGTAGGGGCATTAATTTACCAACAGGCAAACTACAAGGGCTTTTAGTTGTCGCACAAATTGCACTAGACAAAGCCACTGTTTTCACAGTTTCCCGCATTTGTGGCCACCAGAACTTCTGTTTGAGAAGTTTATACGTGCGTCCTACGGTGTCCCGCTGATGAACTGGAATGCGCCTCTATCATCACTCATTTGCGAAGTGACTCCAGGACGTATCTTCATTTCGGAGGACAGTCTCTAGGCACAGGATCGGACCGTATGCAGTGAGCGCAGTGTGCACTCAACGTCCCACTCGGAGCCACTATGAGTGGCGAGGGCAAGATGGGCCTGGGGTTAAAAATTAGTTCTGGCACCGGATAATAGCAGGACAACGCATCCGCTTTTCGATTTTTCGAGCCGGGGCAATAAGTGATGCAGAATTGGAAACGTGTGAAAAACAGTGCCCACTGCCCTAACGCTAAACACATCCTTGAAATCTGCGTACTCGTATGGCACACTAATGGATACTTGGACTCTTAATGTTTGTTGTTTGGACCGGCTTACATAATTTTTCGACTCAGTAATCCGGAGACCCAGACCTTATTCCCTGGGACTGAGGAGGCACAGGTGTGACAGTATGTAAATTAATTTCACTACATTATTTAAAATKAATTGATTGTACTCTAGGGGGCAGGGTGGTGTAGTTGTTAGCACTGTCGCCTTGCACATCCAGGGTCCGGGTTCGATCCCCGGCCAGGCTCGATTCCCGTCTCTGTGTGCATGGAGTTTGCATGTTCTCCCCGTGCTTGGTGGGTTTCCTCCGGGTACTCCGGTTTCCTCCAGTCCAAAGACATGTAGGTTAGGCTAATTGGCGTTTCCAAATTGCCCGTAGTGTGTGAATGAGTGAGTGTGTGTCCTGCGATGGATTGGCACCCTGTCCAGGGTGTACCCTGCCATGTGCCCTAAGTCTCCTGGGATAGGCTCCAGGCTCCCGTGACCCTGAATACAGGATTAAGTGGTAATGATGATGATGGTGAGTGAGTGAGTGATTGTACTCTTGAATAAAAAGTAACCGAAAAAGTAGCTGAAAGACTAAAAAGAACAAATTTAAAGGATTTGTACCGGTTATATCAGGGGTCAGAAATCCTGACTGGAGAACAAGATAAACAC
This sequence comes from Clarias batrachus, assembly GCA_003987875.1. Classification (NCBI taxonomy): domain Eukaryota; kingdom Metazoa; phylum Chordata; class Actinopteri; order Siluriformes; family Clariidae; genus Clarias; species Clarias batrachus. Next base: position 159,714 of record QMIH01001727.1, on the reverse strand, counting down.
AAGAGTTTTTAACACCCAGCCTGTGTATTTCATTTCTCTTGTCCTCGAAGTGCTTCTGCATCTTTTTGAGTTTTGTGGTTATATCGTAATGTTTAGATCAGTTTGGAAATGAAACAAAACATGAAAAATCATTAAGTGGTGTTGCTCATGATTTAGGCATGCACTTATTTAGTATCCCATATAACTACTATCCCCATTCATCTCAGCCGAGTTTTCTACCAATTCTACACTGAATGCAAATTAGTGTTCACTGGGCAACTAAATAAGACTAGAGATGTAAATCAGTGGATTAGGAGTATGTCATGATTGTCATGTTTAATCAGTGACAAATTAAAGTTTCCTCCCACAGTCGAAAGACATGCAGATTAGGGTAATTGGCAACCCCAAATTGCCTAGTATGTGAATGAGCAYGTGAGCGTGTTTATGTGTGTGTCCTACGATGGATTGGCACCCTGTCCAGTTTGTACCCTGCCTCATGCCCTAAGTCTCCCGGCCCTCATGACTGTTTACACAGAATAAAGCAGTATGGAGGTTGAGTCAGTGAGTAAATGTAGGTGAAAATATTTTAAGGGAAATGGTGATTATTAAACACGATTGGAGGCAGCATGGTGGTTAGCACTGTCGCCTTGCACCTCCAGGATCCGCATTCAATATCTGCCTTAGGRTCTGTGCATGGAGTTTGCATTAGTGTTAATTTTTGTCAATATTTTCTATTTTAGTCTTAGTCCTGGGATAAATATTCCTGTTAGTTTTTCTCATATTTAGTTAATTGTATCCTATTTTTGTTTTATAAAAATTTTAGTCGGCTAAAAGTCTGGGCATTTTGGTCTAGTTTTTGTCAACATTTTAGCAATAAATATTATGAATTAACTCTACCATCAATCTGGTCAAGCCACACTTTTTTTTTTAGTTTTTACAAAATAATTATCTTTAAAATTAATTAACGTTTAAAAATGTATGTTTTAATCTGATGTTTTCAGCTAATTATCTTTATTTTTACCCATTACAACAACTGCTGCATCTCCAATATTCCTTTTTTTAAAACTACAAACCAAGAGCAGTATGGACAATACTATGTTTTGAAACTTTTTCATTTTTATATGAATGTTCACACACATTCAACACACGGTTGTAAGGATAGCTTCTATGGGTCACAATAATTTGCTAGCCTATGAACCTGATAGGTTAAATAACAGTTTAGCTATAAAATAAAACAAAATACATAACATGTAACAAATCATAATGACAAAGAAACTGTAAAACTACCTTGAGATTTTAATGGTATTTATTCTCCGTTTAAATATAAAGGAAATAGCCCCAAATATCGGCTCTTCTGTCCTGAGTAATACTGCTGGGATGACGAAGAGTTAAAGATAACYGACCTCGTCACTGCACGTGCAAACTAGTCCCACGCCCATGACCCAGGAAACACTGCTGCTCATGTCAGTGCAGTAGATTGTGACAAACATTTAAATGTTGACAAAATATTTTTCTTCATTATTTTCACTGACAAAAAAATTACACTAGTTTGCATGTTCTTCTAGTGCTTGGTGGGTTTTCTCCAATTTCCTACCAATGTTCAGAGACATGGAGCTGAGGCTGACTGGCATTCTTAAATTGCCCGGAGTATGTGAATGAGCATGTGAGTGTGTGTGTGCCCTGCAATGGATTGGCACCCCATCCAGGGTGTACCTTATTTTGTGCACTAATTCTCATGGGATAGACTCCAGGCCCCCTGTGACCCTGTATACAGCATAAAGCGGCATAGATGATGAGTGACTGACTGAGTGAGTAAACGCGATTAAAAGATRGATTACATGTTAAAGTCTGATGCATCATCATTTAATCTAAAATGTCTGTTGTTTGATAATTTCTGTTAGTTTCACAATAAAGTATGACAAATGTAAGTTTAAAAAAATAATAATTTCTGTTAAATTTATAATAAAATAATGACAAATTTAAGATATTTTTTTTATTTCTAAAATTAGGTCATTTCATTTCATTAAAAAATTCTTTATAATCTTCCTTTAAATTTGTCATCAAGTTTCATCAARTTCTATTTACAATAAAATCACATTGTACAAGTTACATAAAAAATTTATTAATATTTACAATAAGAAAAAGATTTTTAATCACAAAAAGGAAACAGGAATGGTGTTCTCCACAACACATATCCACTTAGATATCCTGTACAACAGTCTCAACTGTAAGACAGGTTACATAGAGAGCTGGGAAAATCATCTATGAGGACATGATAAGAGTTGAAATCGAAAGTGTCCTAAAAATGCATGTTTTCTATGGCTCCATTGTCCTGAAAAAAAATAAAGCAGGGATTTTGGTTGTCAAAATATTAATTGTGTTATTTGTTTATGTTAATTTTCCAACTTTATCAGATGCTGGGACACCATGGCTATTGGGTTGTTTTTTAAATCTATAAATAGAATCTGAAACCAACGTATTCACAAGGACCCAAAAGCCAAGCTCAGAGGTTGCTGAGTGATTACCATTGGTCCACCATTGCCAGTGCCGTTGATGCTATTAAATGCATGTATATTGCTTTGTAAAAAAAAAAAAAACTGAGACAAAACACTTGATTTCTGAGATTCTTACTGCTTTTTGCATTTTGGCCCTAATGCACATAAGCGTCTGTTTCGCTGAATAATCCACGACATGAATATATGTAAGACATATTGACACCTGGATCAGCCTAAAAATGTTTTTATTTAGACTATACAAAATAATTCTGCATCTATTTTTAGACATGTTCCCATGTAAAACAGGGACATCTGTATAAATAAATTGGTTAAATGCATGAGCTACTGATCATTGATTTATGTAAACAACCCAATTTGGATGTAAATACAGTAAATGCTCATTGCTGGGATGTTTGGAGGGAGTGACAACAAGGGATTGAATGAAAAAAAAATCTATTGTTTTTTTCTATTCTGTTTTTTTTTCTGTTCTGTTTTTCTGGGGTACCTTTGTTAATTTTGCATTTGTCTGCTTTGCGTGAGTTACCCTTTGTGATCACTCTTTGTTGCATGTGTTGTGATTGAGGTGGGGCTGCTCGTGCAGGCACAATGTGCACAGCTATGTTTTAGTCATGGCRGGCAGTAGGGGATAAGTGGTAGTATCAATTCAATTATAGTACCACAGAAATGCAACAAATCAAATATATACTTGTGTAATAAGCGCAGCCTTTTGCGACGTAGGGGTCTGATGATGGTGGGGGGCGACGAGCAATAAGCAGCTTTATTTTGGTCATAGTATACTCAGAAAGACAAAAAATACAACAATAACAAAAACAACAGAGCACAAATATATAGTTGSTGCCTTTTGCACGTGAGGCGCGCCAAAGTGTGAGGAATCTGAGTGTAGAGGTGTGACCGGCTGAGGGTTTGGCTCCTTTCCATCTGCTTAATTTAAAGCTAAGCACAATGCATGATACTGTGCACTCCGTCACATAGCACAGGATCTTCTTTTACAGTTAAAAAATGAAGTATTTCAGTAATTATGCTCTATCTATGTTTTACTGAACTACAAAACAAAGTAATTGAATGCAAAAATAATATTTGCCATTTTAGTTAAATAAATTTTTATGGTTAAAGACAAATTGCTAAATTAAGAGAAAAAAACTTGTAAATGTGATAAAATAAGATTATAAATGCTAATTTTAGACTAAAAACCCAGTATAAACATATACAGATCAGCCATGTACACATTTACACCACTGCAAGTTGAATTTAATAACATTTTTAATTATATACCAGTAAACTGGTACCAAGGCTCATTTACTGTGTGCCTGTGGGACCAAAGGCCAAGTCTGTCTGATCTGAACCCACAAGAAGAGCTAATGTGGAAAAAAAATTGCTTAAAAATAGGTAATTCTGGCTATAATAATACTCTTTGTGGTACAGTACATCTTGCTGGGTATGGGGGTAACCAGGCTAAGAGTTAAAGATTGTTGATCTAGCTTTAAATTCCCCATTTGAGTCCGATGAGAATCAATGGGGAAGCCATCCTTTTCCGGGTGACAGAACAGTGGGATTTTTACATGTCTTGATGGACATGTCATCCCCTGTGAGTGTATGATTTTTCCCTTGTAAGTGCATGATTTTTCCGTGTACACGCATTATTTTTCCCATGTATGCGCAACTACTTTTTCCCATGTGAGAACTCTCTCATTTGAGCTCCAGGACTTATCATGGTGGAATATAAATTGTAGCGTTATAATTTTTACTAAATTTGCAACTTGACATACCAGGTACTGTTTAATATATAAAATAATTGGATGTTACTGTTTAGGGCAGTAAACAGTAGCTTTATAGCTTTTCAGCAGTGCTAATGCTATTGTAGAATATGGGGAAAATGCAGAGCTGAGTGTAAATGRCCGTCATTAAAAGGAATAGTAGTCTTATTTAGGCCATTAAACACATTGATGTAAACAATCATGGCAGCTCTGTAATATACATCAAAATATGGATTTATAAGCCATATATTTATGCTAACTGCTAGCGCTTAGCATAGTAAAACTAGCCTGTTTATTCATTCATATTTGGACATATACTTGATGTAAACAATTAACTCCATTGTTTCTGTAAAATGCTTGTCCATGTATGAGCTTACTGAAAGAGCTAAGAGCAGACAAAAAGCAGACTATTATCTGTTGCCCAGTGCTAATTAGTCCTCAAATTAAAATGTTATTTGTTACATACACAACCATATACAGTACGATATGCAGTAAAATGCTTAAATGACCTTAAAATAAAAGACTATTAATAGGAAATAAATATTAAAAAAAGAAAATAGAACATAAATTTAACTAAGAAAGAATAAAATATCTGTCCAGTACAAAATGTACAATATAAGAAATTATAAGCCATATACAGTTCAAGTAAGGCTGCTGAAAATGACATGAATTGAATTAGATGTCCTCCCAATCTGAGGAATTCCTTTACATTGTATAGAGTACAGTCTTGTATAGTACACATTAAACCTGAGGGGGGTTATGCATGATTATTGAAACTTAAATAAGACCACAATATACATTCATAACATTTATGTACAAGACTTTTGTGACCTGGATCTTGTAGCCTGGAGCTTTTACTTCAGAATGATGTGACGATGATCCTGCTCACTCATTCACAGAAAATATTTTTTTGGTTAAAAAGGTCATATGCTGTAATTCACACCAGATAAGATAAAGACCTCMKGTCCTGCCTCAGGTCATTATCAGATAATGAAGAAATTCTGTGCTTCTCCTTGGTCTTACATAAACTACATAAACTTCTTATGGATTACATAAACTGAGAATGTTTGTTTTCGATGTGACTTAAAAAATATAATTTTGCGAAGACTGAGACAGCTGAAAGTGCACCCTGTATATTTTCTTTATTTTACAAAAGTACATTTGTGGAATGATGGAGAAAACATGATGGAGCATTATAAGCCATTGATATATTGGTTATAGAAGCCAAAGTTTGGCGTGTTTGACACACACGTGCTTCACAACCAGTGGAACAAAGGGACGTTCCCAAAGCGTTTTCACGCAGCATCTCGTTCCCGTTTTTTCAGGGAAGTAACCCGAGAYGTTCCMTTTCAAAAGCTACACTCGATGTTGCATTAAAATGCTATGGGAACGAGAATACCAACGCCACCGCATTGCAAGTGTCTGGACCCCTAGGGTTGTGTAGTGTGCACACAGTCACCAAAGAGGTCTCAGAAGTAATTCTGCCAGGAGTGGCATGGACATCCAAACTATAAAATCTGACAAATGTGTGCGGAGAGGACCAATCTGCCRCATCACACACTTGCTGCAAGGGGACACCTCTTGCCAGAGCAATTGATGAGGCAAGCCCCCGGTCGAATGGGTCTTAATTCCGAAGTCTGACGAAGTCTGACCAGGCGCCTCGTAGGCTAGGGCAATAGCATCTCTCACCCTATGTGACAGTGTTTGTCCAGTGGCGGCCACCCCCCTGCTGCGCCCCCATAATATATAAAAAGCTGCTCTAATTTACGCCACTGGCTAGTGTGGTGGATGTAAATCTGAAGAGCATGAAYTGGACACARTAAGTGAAGTCTTTCCTGCTCTGGAGCTGTAAATGTTGGAGAACAGAAGGCTTCGAGAACAACTGGGTGCATAATCGAGAATGGAACTTTCGGAAAATAGTTCGGGTGAGGATGCAGAATATCTTTGACTAGCCCAGGGGCAAAGTTTAAGCAAGATGGGGAGGCAGACAAAGCCTGCAAATCTCCAATTCTCTTCAAAGAAGTAATGGGCGCATCCCCCGGTAATGGGCGCCACCCCCAGAAACTTGTCGTCTAATTTTGAGCACTTGGCGGACTCCTGCTCCTGCAGCCAATCRAGGTGTAAGCGTTCGACCGCGCCTATTACTACCTCTAATAACTCCTGATATGCTCGCCGAAGCGAGAGAGGAAGTTTTTTTCCACCCCTTCAGAAGAGCGAGAGAAAAGGAGGATTCTGTCTCATGCGCTACCGCCAAATCAGCACACAAACCCCAGGAATGCGCCGTGTCTCGGGTTTCCTTTTAAAGAAGGCAAGCCGAGCACGAAGGACTTTAATAGGGAAGAGATCGCAATGCTCACATACTCCCTTAAGCCCGAGGATAGCATGCTCTTCCCCCAAACACTCAAAACAGAAAGCGTGGAGATCGTCCTCTGCGAGATATCTTTTCCACGGAGGGACCKCCTGTCTAAATCTACCATCTTTTCTGGTAAGTAGTGCAACGCTTTCTATTTTAGTTTATAAAGTGCTTTGCACGAACGCGCACACACAATGCGGTCCTTGAAGACAAAAAGACCTGAGGATGATTCTGGTTCAGTTCTATTTATAATCTGCAGGTGCACCTCATCAGATGATGTCACCTGACAGAGGTTATATAAGTCAAAGTTTGCTGTGTTTGACACACACATGCTTCAACAAGTGCAAAATGGATAGCTTTTATAGAGTTGTTACTTCAAGTTCCTCAAGCTGAGGATGAAGGCCTGCTGGGTTGGCTGGGTTCATGATTGACCAGATTGCATCATAACACTATAGAATCCAAATGCATGGCTATGACATCCTTAAGAACAGTTCCAAGCAAAATTAAATAAAAAATAAAAAAACTAATTGTCTCTAAGAAAACTCACAAGGGTTGTATAACTTTAGGCACAGTTTCTTCTTACAAACATAAGCCAGGCAAGAACCTGAAGAGTATGACATAATAAAATCATAATAAGATCATGTAATACAGTCATAGTCAATGGCAGAATTCCAGGAGCATGGCCATGAAGACAATATTGCAGGAAATGTATGTGCTAAATAAAAAAAAAAAAGTAAACAGGAARTGGGTGTGGTCAGAAAAAAAGACCAGGGAATTTTTTCCCCATTTCTTACCTTTTTAAATTACGCGCTTATGAATGTGCAATTGAATCAACTTTGCAGTCTCACACATTCATTCCATGCACTTCATGGTAACGGGAAGAAAAAAGGTTGGTTCTACACGATTATCATGACTCAGAACTTAACTCAGAAGTCTATGTGTTTCAGTTACAGTAAACCACACAAAAAATTGTTTGCGGATGAAAAAAGTTATGTGTTCTCACTGCAAGGGAGCTGAACTGAAGAGTAATGATAAAATTATTTAGGATTAAATTGTATTGCTTATGCCAATTTGCACATGTACAATTAAACCCTAATATAGAAGTTCTTACTACAGTTTGAAGAAAAGTTGAAACCCATTAAAAGTAGTTTAACTATTAGTGGATAACAAAAAACAAACAAACAAACAAAACTTACTTTGTGCAGCGATTGTTATATAAATATAAATGCTGATATACAGTAAATGCTGATGGAGACTATGTGTTGAGGCTTATACAGTATGAATGCTTTTCAAATTTTGTGCTTATTTAAAAATAAAAGATTAAAATGTCTGGCCAATCTCAGTGTAATGTGTGCTCATTATTGAAAAAAAATTTTTGCTTCAAGTATAACTTTACATAATGCATCTTCAAACTTGGTGCTAATTTGGAATTGTTATTTTGCCATAAGCTTTTCTCAAAGACATGCTGAAATAGCCACGCAAAATAACTTGCAGTGATCAGCCATCACAATATAACATTAACAGTACCTTGGTTTAGGGTTCATCTTGTGCCAACAGAGCAGTTCTGTCTCCACAGGGCTTCTGGGGGTGAACTCGGCAGAAACTGGAACTGCCCAGTTGTTTTTGGTCACTTTGTAAAAATGGAACAGCATAGAAAAGTACATTTCAGCACTGAACAAAAATACACTAAACTGAATTTAAAAGTCTGCTATTTGTGCTTATATACAATATTTAATTTTAACACTGTGATAGATAGCTTAAAAACAAAGTATTGTATTTGTCAATATTCAAATATTTATTGCCCTGGCTGTCCTCATCCAGCAAATTTGATTGGCGAATGTGAGCCCAAGACCAAGTGACCAAGTTTATGAAATTAGCTTTTTTTTCCATCATACAGATATTTATATTACAGATACATAAAACTGCTATACTAACAAAAAAGCTTGCAGATTAAACAATGGCATGTGTATTAATAAAAAGATTCATAAACAATTTAATTTGTGGCGGCATGATGGTGTAGTGGTTAGCACTGTCTCCTTGCACCGCTAGGGTCAGGGTTCAATACCTGGCCAGGCTCGATTCCCGTCTCCGTGTGCACGGAGTTTGCATGTACTCCGCTTTCCTCTCACAGTCCAAAGACATGCAGATTAGACTAATTGGCGTTCCCAAATTGCCCGTAGTGTGTGAATGAGTGAGTGTATGCGTGTGTGTCTTTGCCCTGCAATGGATTGGCACCCTGTCCAGGGTGTATCCTGCCATGTGCCCTAAGTCTCCTGGGATAGGCTCCAGGACTTCTGTGACCCTGAATACAGGATAAAGTGGTATAGAAATGAAATGCATCACACAAATAAACAAAAATTTATTTATAATTTTCAAGGAAGGTATAAACATAAAGTTTATTATTAAACTCTGGAATATTTCATCATCTCTCTCTGGAGCTCATCAATTGCCCCCACTTTATGAGCTCCAAAGAGAGATGATGAAATATTCCAGAGTTTAAAAATAATTATAACCATCAGTGCATTACTCTTTAGAGCTAGCGTCACATATAAAAGTGGTGTCCTGTGGTGGTGATTTGATAATTTGTAGAGACTTTCCCTTTGTTGTTAATTATATCTGTAAATATTTTATGGTTTTATTTTGTATCATATTATGTCAATTACTAATGAAAGCACAGCTGAGGGATTGCTTATATATCAGCAAATATCTCAGATTAGAGTGCTTGAGGGAGCAATATCAAAAGCTAGTTTTGCAATGTCATTGTCGTTGTTCTTTATCTATTTGAATGGYATCATGATCTACACTCTTAGAAGTAAGCCTGTTTTTAAGGACACTCCACGTTACATTCTGTTTAACCACATGCTTATYAATGATTCGGTTCAGCTCTTAGTTACCTCTTTGTTGTATGTATTTGGTCTGGCCTATCTCAGGGTAGTCATGTATGCTTGTGCTTTTTTAGTTTTTTTTTCAAGTACAACTTTCCGTAATGAACCTTTAAACCTGGCTCTAATGTCACTAGAGCGTTATGTGGCCATAAGCTTTCCTCTAAGACATGCTGATATAGCCACTCAGAGAAGAATTTATACTGCCATTGGAATAATTTGGTTTCTGGGTCTAATGCACTTTACTATTGATTTGCTTCATGTAGTGGTGACAGATCCCAAAGTTTTAACTTCACAAATAATTTGCACAAGAGAAAGGCTTTTCATAAGGCAGTGGCAGCTGGATGCTTTTCAGGGCTTTAACATATTCTACTTTATCTCTGTATCTATGATCATGCTTTTTACATATATCAAAATTTTAATCACAACCAGATCCATTTCCTCCAAAAAAGACTCTGCTTCAAAAGCTCACAAAACTATAGGACTGCATCTCATTCAGCTGGGTCTGTGCCTCATCTCTTTTTTTTATAGCTTTATAGAACGAGCTGTAGCAATGACTGGTAACAGCAGCCTCTTTGTGGACCTGCGTTATCTAAACTATGTGTTTCTGGTGGTCCTGCCACGCTGCTTAAGCCCACTCATCTACGGACTGAGAGATGATGCTCTGCGACCCTTATTCGTATATTACTTTTGCTGTGCCACAGGCAAATGCAAGTCTAGTGTAATGACGCAATGACACAATGAAAGTTGATCAAATAAATCTGTCAAAGTCACCTGTCAAACTCAGTGGCTGGGCTCAGTAATGCTGATCTGCTCTAAAGTCGATTGCTTTGGACTAACAGCTACAGCTTCACACTGTTTAATCTTTCAGTTATGCTTAAGGAAATATTTTTTGTTATATCAATGTACAAATATTATTTTAAATTTAAGTCGAAGCTATGTGACAGTATTAAATAAATGTCATTAAATAAATAATACAAAATGAAATGAATTAATTAAATGAATCACACAAAATAATTACCATTTAAACCTGACAAAAATATTCATAAGTACATTGTAAATTGTAATTTAAATGTTTTATTTATTTATTTAAATATGTAAATATTC